>JAVXUP010002906.1:0-98723 GCA_033070095.1 Escallonia herrerae
CCCCCCCCCCCCCCCCCATGCCCCCAACCGCAACACTTTGTTGCGGTTGGCCCCCTTCCCCCAGTCCCCCTTCCCAATTCCCCGCCACGTGTCCCCGTCCCCTCTCCCCCGCCACGTGGCATCCCCTTCCCCCGCCACGTGGCCCCGTCCCCCCCACCATGCCCAACCGCAACACTTTGTTGCGGTTGGCATGCCCACCGCAACAAAGTGTTGCGGTCCCCCCCACCCCCCCCCCCCCCCCGTGATGCCCCCCATGGCCCCCCTTCCCCCCCGTGATGCCACGTGGTGTCCTTCCCCTCACTCACGGATTTTTTTTCTGTCTTCTTTCTTCTCTTTCCTTCGCTTTTTTCTCTTTATAATCCCTCCTCCCCGAACCCTTTCTTCCACTCTCCATCATCTTTACCAACTATCTTCATACTCCATATCTCACCTACAACAATACAAACAAAAAAAATTTACGCTAGAAGCTCGGTGGATAACCGCTAGAAGATCGGTGGATTTTTCTTTAAATATATCAAGTCAAAACAAGTAAGTATTTTTCAATTTTCTTTTAATTCAATGTTAATTTCAAAGTTCAAAAATAGTCATTGTAGACTCAAATCGAAGATAACGAAAATACAAATTGAAGGAAACAAAAATCAGATCAATTGGAGATCGGATGAGCGGTATTACATTTATAGATTCCAAAATAGCGATTTTTTAGGGCGTCTAAATTAGGATTTTTCACGAATTTATAAAAAATAGCTAGAGCTAGATTTTGCCAAAGTACGAAAAAGAGACCCTAGTTATTTTTAAAAGATCTATATCAGGAAAAATTTCAGATTTTTCCAAAGACTGGAAAGGGGTTAACTGATACGGGGAACCTTGTAACTTTGCAGTGTAATTTAAAATATCAAGCCAGCGCGATTTCGCGCGAAACTTTTATGAGAACCCTAGGATGTTGGGAAGTTCCATCCCCAGGAATTCGGGCCATTCCGAAGTCGTTAGCTATTTTTTGGCCGAACGGGCTTTTAAGCGCTCGATCCGGACACCGGTTCGGGATTTTTGGGCGAAAAATCCGTAAAATACTTTTTAGATCAAGAATGAATTCAGGAAGCTTAAAATAGCATTTCAATGCACTTTTGAGATTTTCTGATGCCAGGGGCATTTTGGTAATTTGCCACCCCGAGAGGGGTATTTTGGTAATTTTACGGTGTTAAGTTTTTCAAAGGACTTTCTAGTCCAGAAATGTAAGTAAAACACCTGAAAGGTTGTTTTGAAGCTGGTTTGGGGCGTTAGGGTGATAATGAACCCCCGGGGGCATTTCCGTAATTTGCCGCTCATCGGGGGTATTTTGGTAATTGAACATTGTAACACAACTGGAGGAAATAATTTTGGTTTAAGACACTGTGTGTGTTCCTAGGGTGTAACACTATGTGTGTTTAATGTGAATACGAAACGTAATTGTCGCTAAAGGTGAAAACTTAATTAGACAGTTTTTCACAAATTTATAAAAAATAGCTAGAGCTAGATTTTGCCAAAGTGCGAAAAAGACCCCTAGTTATTTTTAAAAGATCTATATCAGGAAAAAATTCAGATTTTTTCAAAGACTGAAAAGGGGTTAACTGATTGAGGGGAACCTTGTAACTTTGTAGTGTAATTTAAAATATCAAGCCAGCGCGATTTCGCGTGAAACTTTTATGAGAACCCTAGGATGTTGGGAAGTTCCATCCCCAGGATTTCGGGCCATTCCGAAGTCGTTAGCTATTTTTTGGCCGAACGGGCTTTTAAGCGCTCGATCCGGACACCGGTTCGGGATTTTTGGGCGAAAAGTCCGTAAATAATTTTTAGATCAAGAATGAATTCGGAAGCTTAAAATAGCATTTCAAAGCACTTTTGAGATTGTTCTGATGCCAGGGGCATTTTGGTAATTTGCCACCCCGAGAGGGGTATTTTGGTAATTTTACGGTGTTAAGTTTTTCAAAGGACTTTCTAGTCCAGAAATGTAAGTAAAACACCTGAAAGGTTGTTTTGAAGCTGGTTTGGGGCGTTAGGGTGATAATGAACCCCCGGGGGCATTTCGGTAATTTGCCGCTCATCGGGGGTATTTTGGTAATTGAACATTGTAAAATTTTCCGCAACTGGAGGAAATAGTTTTATTTTTATTTTATTTAATTCTATGACTTGTTGAGAATGATATAATTTTTATTTTTTAGATTTCAGTATAAATATGGATGCAACTGGAGGAAATACTTTTTGTGAAGGTTCTGATCCACCTTACTTGGGTCAAGTTTTTCAAACACTGGACGAAGTTGAAGCATACTATAGAGCATATTCGAAAACGATAGGTTTCGGTATTAGAACTAAGACGACTAGAAAACGGGCGAATACAGATCAAATTTGTGGAAGACTATTTGAGTGTCATAGAGGAGCACCGTATGTACCCCCGGTTGTTCGGATCAGTGACGAAGGGCCAACAAGACAAAGAAAACGGGACACATTTCCGGGTACCGGCTGCAAGGCCCATGTGTATGCAGTACACCGAAAAATGAAAACCATTGGGTTGTGACGGGAGTGGAGTTGAGCCATAATCATCAGTTGATGACCCCTAGTAAGATTGGTCAAATTCATCAACACCGAGAAATAAGCGCGGCACACAGACAACTGATATTTACAATGGCCGAGGCTAAAATTCCACCTTCTAGAATGATGGGGGTTTTCTCAAGCCAGGCTGGGGGGATTGACAAGTTGAGTTTCAACGAAGTAGACCTTCGAAATGAACTTCGTGCTCAGAGGAGAGAGTCTTTCGGTAAGAGTGATTCTCAAGCTACACTTGATATCTTCAGGCACCTTCAGAGTGAGAATTCTGGCTTTTTCTATAGTCTCCAACTGGATGATGAGAACCGCATTAGTACTATATTTTGGGCGGATGCCCGTTCTAGAGCTGCTTACCAAAATTTTGGGGATGTTGTGACGTTTGACACCACATACCGCACAAATAAGTACTCTATGCCTTTTGCTCCGTTCACCGGGGTGAACCACCACTATCAGTCAATCTTGTTTGGCTTTGCCCTGCTTAGGGATGAGACGGAGGAGTCATTTACGTGGTTATTTGAAACGTGGCTTAAAGCAATGTATCATATTCCTCCAAAGACCATCATCACCGACCAAGATCTGGCAATGAAAAATGCAATCGCTAAGGTCCTTCCAGATACTCACCATGGCCTGTGCACATGGCACATAAGCAACAAATATCCCGAACGGCTTCACAATGTATATGCAAACCATCCGACATTCAAGACTGACTTTAATACATGTGTGAAGAAATCGTTGACGGTAGACGTGTTCGAGGAGAGGTGGGCCAAGTTAATGGATGACTACTATTTGCACAATCATGAATGGTTACAATCGTTGTATGAGATCAAGACACAGTGGGTCGGTGCCTACACCAAGAAGTTTTTTGCAGCCGGAATGACTACGACCTCGAGAAGCGAAGGTATGAATGCATTCTTTGATGGGTACGTAGGCCATTCTTCAAGTATAACAGAGTTCGTACTAGAGATGCAGAAAGCCCTTGACAGGCAATTTTTCCTTGAGAGAGAAGCCGACGCGGCTACAGTTTACAAAGAAAGAGCCATAGTAGTTTTTTCACCTTTGGAGGCTCATGCGGCTCAAGTCTATACCAAGGAAATGTTTAGACAGTTTCAAGAGGAACTACTAAAGTCGAATCAATATAGCATGACAAAGTTGCACGAGTATTCCACCAGAGTGATCAAGGTTTATGCTTTGACAAATGTGACGAATTTCGCCAATCCGTGCTCTTCGTCGGCTCCGAGGAGCAGAAGACATTTTACCGTAGCAGTTTGTATGGACACCGGGTTGGTTAATTGCAACTGTCAACTGTTTGAGCATAAAGGTATACTTTGTCGACACGCGTTGAGGGTTTTTAGCGCCAAGAATGCTCGTGAAATCCCTCCACAGTATATCTTGGAACGGTGGACGAAGGAAGCCAATAGAGTCCACGGTCACATTCCTTACGTGCCCAATGTTTCAGTTGATTTCGAGCAATCTGAGACGCTGCGATATAATCACCTTTGTAACATCATGCACGGTTTATCATTGGATGCAGCGTCAACATTTGATGGGTACAGGTATCAAGTTGAAGCAGCCGCACGGGATAAGGCTAACCTTGCACAGTTTAGGATGGCATTACCAGAAAGACGGGACACTCCGACTAGTCGGACGACTCCAGCCGGTAGATTCAATCGAGCTTCACAGCCAGTCATTGACGGCACTAGCCTGCAAGGTGAGGAGGACGACATTTTTGATCCGATTATTTCTCAAACAAAAGGGCGAAAACGAGCAATACGCATGAAGAATCCGATTGAAGAAGCAACGGGTCAAAAAAAATTGCGAAAGTGTGCGTTGTGTAATAAGATGACTGATCATGACAAGAGAAACCATTATAAAGTGTTAGGTATCGAACCTGGCAGTATGGTCGAGGAGGACGATGATGATCAGTGTTAGGGTTAATGTTTCAGTTGTATAAATTGAACTTTTATAATGTTTAAATTTGTGATTTGGTTTGTGGAATCATAGCTTCCGAAAAATTACGTAAATTTTTTTGTCACGTTTATTTTGCTCATTGAACCTTAGGCACGCTAGTTAGCCCATTTGTATCAATTTCGGAAAAAAAAAAGACACATTATTTTTTGGATTATCCTACGAAGGGCCTGTTCGGGCACACTTTAGGGTCCAATTCATAACTTCCGAAAAATTACGTAATTTTTTTTGTCACATTTTTTTTGCTCATTGCACCTTAGGCACGCTAGTTAGCCCATTTGTATCAATTTCGGAAAAAAAACGAGACACATTATTTTTTGGGTTTTCCTACGAAGGGCCTGTTCGGGCACACTTTAGGGCCCAATTCATAGCTTCCGAAAAATTACGTAATTTTTTTGTCACTTTTTTTTGCTCATTGCACCTTAGGCACGCTAGTTAGCCCATTTGTATCAATTTCGGAAAAAAACGAGACACATTATTTTTTGGGTTTTCCTACGAAGGGCCTGTTCGGGCACACTTTAGGGCCCAATTCATAACTTCCGAAAAATTACGTAATTTTTTTTGTCACTTTTTTTTTGCTCATTGAACCTAAGCACGCTAGTTAGCCCATTTGTATTAATTTCGGAAAAAAACGAGACACATTATTTTTTGGGTTATCCTACGAAGGGCCTGTTCGGGCACACTTTAGGGTCCAATTCATAACTTTTGAAAAATTACGTAATTTTTTTTGTCACTTTTTTTTGCTCATTGAACCCTAGGCACGCTAGTTAGCCCATTTGTATCAATTTCGGAAAAAAAATGAGACACATTAATTCAATTTCAAACCTTAATATCCAAAATCTAACAATAGTAATAATAAAACATACGAACGTCTACTACATCTCAGGATAATGGTAAGGAAGGCGTCTAGCTACACCCTTTTTCAGCTCCCAGGCTATCCTATATCTAAACGTCAAGGCATCGTTTCGAGACCACGTATCATATTCGAGCACATCTGAGCGAGCTATGTAGTCCATGTACTTGAGGACGTAAATCCCGCAATCATGACTGTTATATTGCTTTGGTCGGTTTTCTATCGTCACGACCGTCCAAGGATCTATCATTGTTTTGCTCGTGATGGCTTCCCCCTTAAAATGTCGACACGCTAGTGGAATGATAGTAGTCTGCATCCAACAATAAAAAAAGGTTATCAAGCCTATGTAACAAGAAGAATAGACTATGAGCGAAGGTCAAGATATAAACTAACCACCGCATTGATGTACGTGGAGTACATCTGCGCCAGCTGCCGACCAGGTCCGTCTTCCCTTAGGCTATCGTATATGTGGACCACTTTATTCTCTGGAAAGAGAACTAATAGGAAGAAGTGGCTTGCATGAAGAGCAGGTAGCATGATTAGGTTCGCCTCAGCTGCGTGACATTGATAGTCCGCGTTCAAGTAGGAAAGCACGTTTGCAGATGGTCGCCATTCACCCTTGCTTGTCCCTCGCTTCCTCCTCCATTCTGTGAACTCCTTCATGCTATTCACCATGAAGGGGATAACAAAAGAGGCATACATGTTGAGCTTCAAAGTTTGGCAGGGTTATAATTTAGCTCTCTAACACGCAGCAGATCTATATAAGCGTCAATGACAAAATTTGAAATATCTGTGTTCGGCGCCAACAGTCTTAGATCACAGTGAGCTAGGAATGAAGCAACAGGAAAGTCTGCTGTAGCGATTGGCTCATGCCCAAAGTAGTGCCGGTCGATCCAATCCCTTTTGGCCGGACTCAATGGCTTCGTCGGTTGTCCTTTATCCGACCGGATGCTTGGGCGCGATGCCTGGATTCCTACTTGTCTGAATCTGGGGCTGAGAGTCGTACGCGTCAGGAGGCAAGCGAGTAGACGGCTCCCACACCTGACTCTGGGGCTGATAGTCGTACGCGTCAGGAGGGAAGCGAGTAGACGGCTCCCACACCTGACTCTGGGACTGAGAGTCGTACGCGTCAGGAGGCAAGCGAGTAGACGACTCCCACACCTGACTCTGGGGCTGATAGTCGTACGCGTCAGGAGGCAAGCGACTAGACGGCTCCCCTTGGTAACCCCGGTACGCAAGACTAAAGTTTTGAACTTCAGTCTTGTACCTCTCAATGGACCTCTTGAGATTGTCAGGAGCCTGCGCGACAAACCAGTCAAACCCCTCCAGCTGCTTGAACACCTCAGTGCCCTGGTCAACCTAAAAAACATGCATACAAAATATGGCTAATCATTTCAGGCATGGTAGATAAGGTGCGCAAATAAAAATTGAAACAACACTAGCATGACTTACAATGTTCAATGCCCAGAACTGGTCATAGATCTCACGTGGCGCATACGATGTCTTCTTCGCCTGGGAAGGGCGATTCACCCTCGTGCGCGTCACCTTGAGAAACCATTGCAGGTACTCCTCAATGCTGATGCTGTCGGCCTTCAGCGATACAAGGCTATCATATGTTTCTTGCCAGGTATTCCACTGTTGCACCTCGTCACTCAACAAATTCAAGGCATCAGGCACCTCGAAGTTCGGCCCTCGACCACTCCTGTATGGCCGCATGTCTACAGCGGGTTTTGGTATCCCTTGTAGACAGCCAGCTTGCCTCATAGCTCGATCGGGCATCTGAAACTCACATACTTCGAAGTGAATAAGCGGCACCCGAACCAAACCTGCCAGCACGTACGACACCGGAAGTTGCCAACACCACTCATCCAACCGATGCATCACCTTGCTATATGGCTGCCACGTCACCTGGGATGCATTGAGTATCTCTAGTTCCCCCCGATAGAACTTTAGATGGTGGTGCGGGTCTACCCGTCTCCTCCGGTTGGTCGTAGGCCCCCAGGCCCACACCCTAGGCCACGTCTCATCGGAATATTCCCGCGGTTGTGGACGACCCGTGGGTAGCCTCTCGTAAGACCAAACCTGTGAATGCAAACATTATCTGGAATTAGCACATTAATGCTAGAATATATTGACACGTCAACCAAGAAAATAAATGCTCAAACCTGTAATAGAGTGAGGCAGGCGGCAATGGACTTGGCACCCTTTCTCGTAGCTTTGTGCAGTGCTCGATATAGGTGCGCAAGGACAGCTGAACCCCACGAATACGAGTATACCTCCTCAAGATCCTCCAAGAACACCATATACTTCGGATGCACCGTGTTTTTCGAATGCGTCGGAAGTAATATGGCTCCAATAATATACAGAAGGAATGCTTTCGTATACGTCACGAAATCGTGAGGAGTGTATTCATCCGGTAGCACGCCATACTGCTCTCTCAGCCATTTAAGTTTGATGCCGTTCGTTGTAAGAGCTTCCCTCGGAATTCCCGAAAATACTGCCTAGCCATCTTCGCTATGGATGCAGACGTTTTGCTCGAAGTAATGGGTTTGCCGTGACATGGGATTCCAAGTATAAATCCGACGTCCTCTAATGTAATAGTCATTTCACCAAACCGGAAGTGAAATGAGTTCGTCTCGCTCCTCCATCGTTCAACTAGAGCGGATATAAGGCAATCGTCGTGTCGAGACCAAATCCCGGGATCGGTGAACATAGATAAATTTTGACGGTGTAATAGTTGTATTTGTTCCTCGTTTAGTACCCACTCATCGTGGTGACTTGTGCTTTGAATTGTTTCCAAAACACCCCTATCGACACCGTCAAATACGTGCCTCGCGACGTGGTCATCGTCATCGTATAGGATTGATGTATCATGAGGTCCGGCGTTGAAATCCATATATCTAAGAACAAAATATAATCGTAAACCAACTTAGTATCCATAATATTTACATTCCAAAACTATAAATGGATCTTTAACCTAGCTTACCAACGCATTAGCAATAGTAATTATCTCATTATTTCAATGTATTAAAACAATTCCTCACTTCTCACCACTCCGAACGCTTAATTACGCTAGTTCCCTAAAATTTAGCGCCAACGTGGTTATTTAGCAATATACCCCCTGATGGCCGCTACAGCCCCAACACCTCAAAACCGCTTTAAAACTACTTTTTAAATGTATTACATCAATTATATACCAAATATTTCCTTTATCAAATTTTAAAGGGGATGAGTTACCAAAACACCCCCAACTTAAGCAAAATACCCCCTGGCAGCTATCGACCCAACAAACATCTCAGAACAACTTTAAAATAACTTTTCGGGTGTCTTACACCCCTAATCTTTCCTCCAGTTGTGGAAATTTTTACAATGTTCAATTACCAAAATACCCCCGATGAGCGGCAAATTACCGAAATGCCCCCGGGGGTTCATTATCACCCTAACGCCCCAAACCAGCTTCAAAACAACCTTTCAGGTGTTTTACTTACATTTCTGGACTAGAAAGTCCTTTGAAAAACTTAACACCGTAAAATTACCAAAATACCCCTCTCGGGGTGGCAAATTACCAAAATGCCCCTGGCATCAGAACAAGCTCAAAAGTGCTTTGAAATGCTATTTTAAGCTTCCCGAATTCATTCTTGATCTAAAAAGTATTCTACGGACTTTTCGCCCAAAAATTCCGAACCGGTGTCCGGATCGAGCGCTTAAAAGCCCGTTCGGCCAAAAAATAGCTAACGACTTCGGAATGGCCCGAAATCCTGGGGGATGGAACTTCCCAACATCCTAGGGTTCTCATAAAAGTTTCGCGCGAAATCGCGCTGGCTTGATATTTTAAATTACACTACAAAGTTACAAGGTTCCCCTAATCAGTTAACCCCTTTCCAGTCTTTGAAAAAATCTGAAATTTTTCCCTGATATAGATCTTTTAAAAATAACTAGGGTCTCTTTTTCGTACTTTGGCACAATCTAGCTCTAGCTATTTTTTATAAATTTGTGAAAAACTGTCTAATTAAGTTTTCACCTTTAGCGACAATTACGTTTCGTATTCACATTAAACACACATAGTGTTACACCCTAGGAACACACACAGTGTCTTAAACCAAAATTATTTCCTCCAGTTGTGTTACAATGTTCAATTACCAAAATACCCCCGATGAGCGACAAATTACCGAAATGCCCCGGGGGTTCATTATCACCCTAACGCCCCAAACCAGCTTCAAAACAACCTTTCAGGTGTTTTACTTACATTTCTGGACTAGAAAGTCCTTTGAAAAACTTAACACCATAAAATTACCAAAATACCCCTCTCGGGGTGGCAAATTACCAAAATGCCCCTGGCATCAGAACAATCTCAAAAGTGCATTGAAATGCTATTTTAAGCTTCCCGAATTCATTCTTGATCTAAAAAGTATTCTACAGACTTTTCGCCCAAAAATTCCGAACCGGTGTCCGGATCGAGCGCTTAAAAGCCCATTCGGCCAAAAAAAATAGCTAACGACTTCGGAATGGCCCGAATTCCTGGGGGATGGAACTTCCCAACATCCTAGGGTTCTCATAAAAGTTTCGCATGAAAATCGCGCTAGCTTGATATTTTAAATTACAGTGCAAAGTTTCAAGGTTCCCCGTATCAGTTAACCCCTTTCCAGTATTTGAAAAAATCTGAAATTTTTCCCTGATATAGATCTTTTAAAAATAACTAGGGTCTCTTTTTTGTACTTTGGCAAAATCTAGCTCTAGCTATTTTTTATAAATTCGTGAAAAATCCTAATTTAGACGCCCTAAAAAATCGCTATTTTGGAATCTATAAATGTAATACCGCTCATCCGATCTCCGATTGATCTGATTTTTGTTTCCTTCAATTTGTATTTTCGTTATCTTCGATTTGAGTCTACAATGACTATTTTTGAACTTTGAAATTAACATTGAATTATAAGAAAACCCAAAAAATACTTACTTATTTTGACTTGATATATTTAAAGAAAAATCCACCGATCTTCTAGCGGTTATCCACCGAGCTTCTAGCGTAAAAAAAAAATTTTGTATTGTTGTAGGTGAGATATGGAGTATGAAGATAGTTGATAAAGATGATGGAGAGTGGAAGAAAGGGTTCGGGGAGGAGGGATTATAAAGAGAAAAAAGCGAAGGAAAGAGAAGAAAGAAGACAGAAAAAAATCCGTGAGTGAGGGGGAAGGACACCACGTGGCATCACGGGAGGGGGAAGGGGGGCCATGGGGAAGGGGGCATCACGGGGGGAAAGGGGGGCCATGGGGGACACCACGTGGGGGGGTGGGGGGGACCGCAACACTTTGTTGCGGTTTTTGGTTACGGTTGGCATGGTGGGGGGGACGGGGCCACGTGGCCGGGGAAGGGGATGCCACGTGGCGGGGGAGAGGGGGACGGGGACACGTGGCGGGGAATTGGGAAGGGGGACCGGAGGAAGGGGGCCATTGGGGGAAGGGGAGGCCACGTGGAAGGTGAGGGGAGGACGGGGGAAGGGGGAAGGCCACGTGGCGGGGAAGAGGGACACCACGTGGGGGAAGGGGGGCCAACCGCAACAAAGAGTTGCGGTTGGGCAGGAGGGGGGCTGGGGGGGAGACGGGGGAAGGGGGGAGGGGGGGCCATGGTGGCGCAACCCCAACAAAGTGTTGCGGTTGTGTATTTGGGAGTAATAATGGCAACCGCTACTCTTTGTAGCGATTGGGTGGAGAAATTTTATTTCTCCACCGGTCGATAGGGATCGGCTCCCTGTATATATATATATATATATATATATATATATATATATATATATATATATATATATATATATATATATATATATATATATATATCAGATAGAGTATGTAAAAAAAGAAATTGACAAGTTACGGCACCTTCCTAGAGAACGCTGTCTCAGACAAGGAGTGTCACATTGTCAAGGCTCTTTGTGAGTATGCGAGAAGTAAAAATAAACAGCTCTAATGCCAATACTCATACCGAAGGATACCTACAAAAAGGATTAGGTCGTCCTTAAACGAACCAAGACATTAATTATAAATAAGGATAATTACTCTGCCCTAGAGGTACTCGACACAATAGAAAATACAAAACAATCTATAATATAGAGGGTTCAAATATTTTTATCCCATGTAATATTGTGTTTTGTGCTAGTACACTCGAGTAGTAAATGCCAGAAAAACGCCTGGAAATAAAGGTGAAGAAGAACTATAAGGATTTTCAGAAACCAAACTAGCACGCAGGCAAATTAAGATATTGTTTGAAATAGTTTTTTATTTTAGTCTTTTGTTTAGTTTTGAAAACTGAAAAAAAATATCGACGTTTAACAGAGAGTTTTAGTTTTTTTCTTTCAGATATATAAACCAATTTTTGAAATGAGGCTATTTTCAAAAACTCCATTTTGGAATTCCAGTTTTCAATTTCTTTTTTTTTTTTAGATCCACCCACCTTTCAACTTTTGTTAAAAACATTTCTTGTCTCTTCTTCCCATCGATTATCATCACCAACACCTATCACCTAAGAATATCAAACCACCAAAATTGTCAACTACCATACCTATTGACCACCATCGCCGCCGCCGCTGACCAACACAGCCACAGACCACTAATCTGCCACAACCACTGATCAACACACCCAAACACCAAACTTGCCAACATCGTTAGCCACAATAGCCACTGATCACCGCCACCACCACTAATGACCAACACCCAAGAACACCAAACTCACGAACATCGCCAACCACCATAACCATTAATAACACAACCACCACCACCACCACCACTAACCAACAAAGTGGAACACCAAACCCTCTAAAATCGATCACCACTACGACACCACCACTTCTCTAACTCCAAATCCACCATCATACCGACCATTGACCCTGCAACAGCACCACAAGCTTTCATCCACTGATCTCGCCCTAGTATCTTCGATTTGCACAGTAAATTCCAAGCCAGTCAAACCCATTCGATCAACCAATTAAACCCCAGTCAAACCCAGTGAAACCCTAATTCGCAAGCTAGTCTGTTACTAAAATAACAGTAGTTGAACGGTGACAAAGGAGATGTGTTGGATTGGTGGGGGCGCTTCTGGTTATCGTAACTGCGTAGATATGACTTCCGATTTAAATCAAGGCACCGAAAAGGATGTCCTACACTTTTCGTAACTGCGTACATTACAAGCTCTGCATGTAAACAACAAAAAATTTAGTGTACCAGAATCCAGGTCGATCCAACTAATATGTCTCAGTCATATATAGCGACCATTAAAGAATTTATTCTTCTCTATGGCGTGTTTACTTTGGTAGTTCCGTGGTGGTCCTATTGGAGTTTCCTCGTTTATTAGACTGCCCTAGATAGTGCGTTGCAAAGGAACTTGTCATCACCCTCGTATCCTTTTTCACTGGATTCAAACTCTTGTGTTGATGATGACACGTGTATCTCAAATAAATAATGCACATGTCTCTTTAATTGCTTTTTCTGCACGATGCATGTCATTTCACTTTGTTGGCTGCTTCAGCTTCGTTCGTTAATTTACACACTTGTTATGCAGAAGAGATTGATGCATTTCCACAAGTATCACGTGTGGAGATCAATCAAATAAACTTCACAGGATGCGTCTGAATCATGTTAAGGTCTCAGCTACGATACTTCGAGAAGTATAAATACGGTGGTTGGACTACTTGTTCTTCATGTTAAAGAAATTTAGTTGTTACGGTTGGTGATATGCACATTTTCTCGGCTAGTTACGTGTGAACTAATACTTGTTTTTGACCTACATAGGAAGATAATCAAACAGTATTACTGAGGACGCTGCTCTCGTGACGAAAATTTCTATGTACGTACTACCACTAAAAAAACTTGATTTTGTCAAATTAACGTTCAATCATAGAGCAAGTGGTACAACCATCTTAAAATAGACTTAACTTTGGCCGCCCGCATCGATAATTGACTGAGTTAACCATAATGGTTCAAATAATGGACGAAAAGTTAAGATTTGGGCCAAAAGCAAAGATAGGGAATGTTGTTGTCGTCCACTTATATGTTATTAATTCATCGCCTTCTATTCGCTATAAGGTTGATAATTATTGCTAATGCTTTTTGAGCGACCGACAAAAAGGGAGATGCTAAAGCATGGTAACAGAGCATCTCCAAACAAAAAAATAAACATGTAGTTCATTTTGAATACTTAAGTCTTTGTCCAGAACTTAAAAAAAATACTTAGTCTTTACCAATGACAAGTCCACCAAATCGCAAGGGAGGATACTAAGAAAAATGGGTTAATTGCACTAAGCGCCCCTAAGTTTGCTCGCGGTAACTCTCTGCATCACAAAGTTATTTTTAACTATCTGTCACCCTAAACTTTCATAAGTGTGGCACCGATCACCCTCCTACCAAATTTCAGGCAAATGGCTGAACTCATGAGGGTATTTATGGAATATCAAGTCAAAAATTGGGGATCTAGGGTTTATTCTAATCAAATTGAGGAAGAAGGGTTCTAGGCTTCATGTATGGTAGAAATTGATGGTTGTGGTGGGATCTAGAGCAAAAATTGATGGCAATAATGGGATCTAGAGCAAAAACTGATGGTGTGATGGGTTTTTGTGACGGGTTTCTGTAATGGTGGCTAAGGTGGCGGCAGAATTCCAATAGAAGGTGGCGAAGTCAGTCGAGAAAGGAGGTGGCGGCAGGTTTGGTGATTGGTGGAGGTCGTGGTGGTGGGCATGGAGGTAGGAGTGGGCTGCATATTGGTGGTGGTGTTGGTGAAGATGGAAGGTAGAAGATGAAGATGAATTTCACAGAGAGAGGGGTAATTTGTCAAAAATGCCCCTTTTGTTTGAGTTAAATTACTTCTCCGGCGAGGCTGTTGGTCAGAAAATGTACGAGGGATGTTGGGCGTCACACTTATGAAAGTTTGGGATGGCAGATAGTTAAAAATAACTTTGTGGTGTAGAGAACTACCGCGTGAAAACTTGAGGGTGCTGAATGCAATTGACCCAAGAAAAAAAATATAACTGTCAACTTTCTACCTATCAATCAACAATTGAAACTAGAATAGTGACCACTACGCAATTATTTCATTATTTAATAAAAAAATGTGCAAAATATTTCACAACAAATTATGCATCACATTAACAATATAAAATCTTTCACCACAAAGTATTTTAATGACAAAAATAGCATGTGAGTTAGAGTTGTCAAATGGGCCGCGCGGCCTGCGGGCTGGCCCGACCCGGCCCTTTTCTAGCCCAGGCTGGCCCGGCCCTTTCATGAACAGTGCTAGCCCGGCCTTTTAGGGCCTAGGGCTTGGGCCTGGGCCAGGCCTGCATTTCCCAAAAAAAGCCCGGGCCAAGCCCGGCCTGGGTCTGGCCCCCCTGCCCAGGCCCCCTCTTTACTTTTGAAATTCCACTTTTTCCCCCTTTCCCCCCAACGAATTTATTCCCCTTTTCCCCCCTAAACAGTACTGAAGATTTAAGTAATGCGAAGAATAATAACACATCTTAAAGTCTTTAATTTTTTTTCTTTATAAATATAGTGGTCATGGGATCGAGTAGATTTCCAGCATCTTTATGTATTGAAATTGCTGACCCCAATATATCGTGTACCCCACATTTGCTGTATTTTGTCAATTTATGTTATAATTTGAGTAGGCTGGAACTTGGAATCTGCTCTATTTAAGCACAGATATTGTTCAGTGCCCAACCATGGGCTTCAGATAATCGAACCTAATTCCAGTTCTAGTGTTCGGATCGCCCAAAATTTGGTTTAAAAGAAAGACTGCATAGAGAAGATTCAAAAGGTATTTCCTTTTAAGTGTATGTTTTACCAAGAAGAGTAGCTTTGTCCTCGACTTTTAAGCTCCATCAACGGATGTGCATTGCATAGCCTCACACAATGAACCTGAAGCCAGTGGCGAAGGGGAGGGGTAGCACTGTCGCGTGCCCACCCCCATCTTTTATCATGAAGTTTTTCTTGACAATTTGGCTTTTATCTTTATGGTGATGATATTTGTTACTTCATGTCCCTTCGAGAATTTATCATTATTGAGAACCTTTTTGAAGCCAAACTTGTTGATTTAGTATATTGAATTAGTCTTACCATATACTGTAAAACATATTCTTACACATCAATCTTTTTAACTCTTGTCGCTATAGATTTGTAGTAAAGCGTTGATTGCTGTTAGGGACGCTTTAATAAAGCGTCCCTAACAGCAAATTATCATAATTAAAAAAAACCCTTACCTTGAATAACAAGAAAATGCCAAAAAAAAAAATTAAAAAAGAAAGAAAATTGGGCCCAGGCCCGGCCCTAAATGTTGGGCCTAGGGCCTGGGCTTGGACCTGGCCCAGATATCCCCAGAATCAGGCCCGGCCCCGGCTCGATTTGCTGGAGGCCCGATGGGCTTGGGCTGGGCTGGGCCGGGCCGGCCCATTTGACACCTCTGTGAGTAAGCAAAGTAGAGTTTTATTTTTGGCACACTTTTTTGCAAAAACTGATCCCTTCTGTGGGTCATTTATGTCACATGCATAAATAAAAGTGGTTGAAAGGACAACTTCAACGAGCCAAATTAAAAAGCTTATGTCAACAAGCACCAAGTCCATTCATGTCTAAGATCCCAACCAATGCATGTCTTTAATTGATAGTAATAAAGAACACTCAGCATTATCTTTATTGATATAAATACGTACAGCCATTCTACTTGTAATTAGAGTACATATTAGCAAGGAAATTTTCAGTGCGACAATTGTATCGACGCGTATTACAGTTTAACAGTTAAAATAAAAGTAAACAAACGTTAACTAGGATTTTTAGAACAATGAAAATCCTTATTTACGCGTCCCACAAAAATTAATCATATTTCCTTTTTGAACAATTGCAAAAAAAGATCAATTTTCAAATTAAAAATAATTTTTATAGGTGTTTCTCCATATTTATCATTTTTACACTTTTTATTTCATTTCTCTCTCCATTTTAATCTTCCACCCACCAAACCATTTTGTATCCCCTGACTACTTCTCTTTCTATCCCTCCCTCTCGCTACTTAGAATAACAAATTATTTATATTCTCAATACATGTGTCAAATCAAAATGAAATAAATTTTTTTTAAGAGCGGAATGAGTATATGTATAAAAGAAAATTCAAGAAAAGTTGGTAAAAATCATGCAACTGCACGTGCCTCCAACTAAGGAAAAGACCTCCATCTCTAGGTCTTCACATTCTGTCTCTAAGCTATCATCTGCAACTAGCAAACTCGGATATTTTATTCATGTGATGTGATGACCTGAACCAAACGTTAGGCTTGTGGGTGCTCTTGGAACGTAAAAGGTAAGACCGATCAAATTCCGAAACGTTCCTTGTTTAATTTCTAGGGCACGTGATCAGTATTCCTGCTGGCCTTATGCCATGTGATTATTTTTTGGGTTATGAGGGCTTGACAAATTCATAGGGAAAACATTTTCCACCATGCAAGGTGTACGGGGTATACGTATCAAAGCTACTTCCTCCACAACGCCGACAAAATTTATTTCGGAACAAGGGGATGAGAATCCATGTATTTGATAGTTTACATGCATACAGAGCGTCACAAACTCTGCGATATTAAACAAATCATCTCTCTGACCAGTGGTGGAGCTAAAACAGTATTGGGCACCAAATATGTAAGAGATAAATAGCCGCAATAATTGATTAATTATATATTAAATCACAACCCATAAAATTCTACAATTGACCATGACAAGGTCAAATCTTTTTTAAGCGTTCAATAATTAAATTATTTTAAATACCATGACCTGGTCCAATTCGAACTTCCCAATTGAGCATCCATGAAACTGATGAAAACTCCAAATACCCAACTCCCAATTGCCAAATCTAGTGCCAAATTACCAATTCCCAAACGCGGAATTCTAAATTCCCAAACGCGGAATTCTAAATTCCCAAATGCTAACATGAGCAGAAATTGCCAAACTCTCAATCCAAAATTAAAGATCCGAATTATACACCTCAATGGCTCAATCTGAAACCTATACACCCACAAGCTACAATCCAAATTCTCAATTCCTAATTTCCACCATGAGCAGCATTGGAATCTGAAATTAAAAATTAAAAATCTCAATCTGAAATTAAAAAAAAAAAACCAATAGCAGCAATTGCTAATTCCTAATTTTGATTTGTATATTGTAAGTTTTACACCCTATTTTCAAATTCTAAATTGAAACAAAAAAGAAAGGGTTTAAGGAATTAAGATTCAAACGCTGGATCTAAAAATTTGCCTTGCTCTCACCGTCAACATAGCTCCAGACTGCCGTGACCGTTGGGTGTTGTTGTCGAGAATTGACCTGCCGTTCATGTCATGTGAACCTGGGACCTGCCCCTGCCTGAGCCCGTGACCACTAGGCTTTGGGTGCGGTGACTTGTGAGTTGTGAGCCCGTGAATTGCCCTTGATTGCCATGATTGAAGAACAAGACTACAAGAGGACAACGCCTGAGGGTGGAGGTGGACCGGCAGGTTGAGGCACTGGCTGTGGCGTTGACTATTGAGGGTGTGAACCAGTCAGAAGAGTTAGAGAATCGAGCGAGGAGGCGGCCTGGTAGTGCCCTTTTTTGACTTTTAGCTTGAAAAACAGTGGGATTTGGGAACAGGCGAGTATGAGAATAGAAAAGATTTTTTTTTTTTTACTTTTTGTGTATTCGTGTAGACTTTGTTTTTCTTCTTCTCCTCCTTAATAGGAAAAATTGCGTAAAATACCCCCGTGGTTTGGGGTAGTTGCAAAAAGACCCCTCCTATTACAAAAATTGCAAGAAGAAATCTAAGGTTTAAGAAGTGTTACACCAGTCAAAAAAATCGTCTATTTTAACCGCATATGTGGTGAATGCGCCTGCATATCAAGTGTCACTGCTAAATAATTCTTAGAAACCCATTTTTGTCCCTAGATACCTATCTTTGGACCAATATAAACGTTGAAAGAAAAAAACCAACTAAGGAAAGGATGCTCACAGATTATATCGTGCCAATCAACTTCATTCGGCTTGAATTTGAAGCTCAAATAGACAAATTGAGGAAATTGAAGGTATGATACACTGTTTAGGGTTCAAAGTAATTGTTTTCTTTTAATCTTCTTCTAGTTTTGTTTTTGCACACCAAATGTTTGATGAAATGTCACAATGGCTAGGTCAATGTCTTCTTCAAGCACATCTGGACAACGTGGGCATATGGTTTATATAAAATATTCATGGAAGTTTTGTTCTTGTTGTAAGAGAGCTAGAATAAAAGTTGTTGAAGATGAGAAGAAAGCAAGCTGTGGGAAGCTTTTTTTATGTATGTGACAAAGGAGAATGCAATTTCTGGGCTTGGTGTCAGCTGTATAATGCAAGCCAAGATGTGAAGAGAGGAAGCATTGGGGGAAACTGTGTGGGTTTAGATGCTCAAAATTTGTAGTTGTAGGTGTAATGAATTGGCTGCCAAACTTGAAGGGATTGAAGCCATTGTGAAGTTTATGAAGTTGTTGATTATTGGGGGATTTATGTGTACCTTTCTTATGTTGTTCAAATGAATATTTACAATGATGTTTATGTGTGGCATTGTTATGAAGATGTAATGTTTATGCGGAATGGTTATGTTTGTGCAATGTTTAGACTGCAAAACTATACAACAAATTTAACTTTATCCACAATATTTCAAAGCATATATTACATTCTAATTTCCAAATGCTATACACAAAATATGTTCCAATATCCCAAGATTTTTGCTACAAAATGGACAATGCTACTGTTGTACAAAATGGTCTTAGATACACAACAATTCTGCCCTATCAAATAGTCCAAAACACTCTCAATCACTCCTGTCCTCACTTTTGCCCCTTGTCTCTTCCAGCATATGCTTTAGTCCTGTTCTTAGTAGCTTCGGCTATTGATGTAGTGCCTTTGGCAACTTTTGATCCCCTTCCCAAAATAGCAACTAACATGGACCTTCCCTTTATTATGTCAGCCATGACAACTCCTCATGTGCTACCTTGGGGCCTTAGATTGGTTGGAGCTATTGCGGGCCTCTAACTTGCAGCTCCAGGTGGAACCCAGGCAGCCCTTAGCTATGGCAACACAATAGAAAGAAAAAACTATTCTCATAACCATTTTGCAAACACCAAAACATACACAAATTTTGGATACTTTACCTGTACCTATGAACCACTTGTTTGTGGTCTTGGTGGAGGAATTGGCTGTGAAACAACTGGCCTTGGTGGATGAGTTGGCTGTGAAACAGCTGGCCTTGGTGGAGGAGTTGGCTATGGCGTAGGTGGAAAAGTAGGCTGTGAAACAGCCTATGGCCTTAATGAATGAGTTGGATGTGGCCTTGGTGTAAGAGTAGGCTGTGAGACAGCCTATGGTCTTGATGGAGGAGTTTCCTGTGGAGCAGTGTCTTATGGATGAGTTGGCTGTGGAGGAGTTGGTTGTGGTCTTGATGGAGGAGTTGGATGTGTTGTTGATGGAAGTCTTCTTCCCTAAGAAATTACCATTACAAAGAAACATATGAATACATGATCCAAATTATTAAGAAAAAGCTGAAATTGCATATCAGGGGGGTTTTTGAAACATTAACAAACATCAGGTGGCTTTTTGAAATATTGATAAACATCAGGTGTCTTTTTGCAACACTATATACTATTGGGTGTCTATTTGCAACTTTATTAGGTGTCTTTTTACAACAATATGTAACATGAGGTGTCTTTTTGCAACAGACCAAAACACGGGGATTTCTTATGCAGACTTTCCATCCCATAAACATGACAGCACAAACATGACAGCATAACAAAATACATGCTTTGCAGTACCAAATTGCAAAAGAAATTACCCTTTTCCTTTTAGCTAGAGTGACAGTACTATCCACTGTCTTTTCTTTTCCTTTGCTTGTGTTGGCCTCTAAGAAATAGAAAACATGGTCCACATTAAGCAAATCAGGCATACAAGTGTCTAATTTGGCCCAATCTGAGTTAAAAGAGTAAGTAACAATTTTGGACTGGCCCACACCTGATGAGGTTCTCTTACAAGTCTGGACTGTGGATGGACTGGTCCTTTGCATGACCTTTTGTTGTGACCCCTTTCCAAGCATCTTGCACATGTGACATACTTGTGGCTCCTGCCCACTGTAGAAGGATCTTTGGGCTCATCATCACCTCTTCTCCTCAGCTTTTTGGGCCTGCCTGCTGGTCTTCTATAGCAAGGTGGAGCCAAAGCATCCAAACCAATAACCACCCATGCATCCTCACTTGGAATAGGATGTATCATACTGCTATAAGCATCCAAATAAACATCTTTGCTATAGCAGTTGTCTACATATGTCTCAGGCCTTTCTCTGTTCACAAATATGGCAGCCACAGCATGACGCAGGGTATTCCAATGAGATCCCACATCCTACAGTTACAAGTCCTTGCAGCCAAGTTGACAATCCTGGTTTTATTAAAATGCTCCACCTCAAACTCCAGCTGACCAGACCAACTTACAAAACAATTCTTAGCTTCTACCACATTCCACTCTAACTTCCTCACAATATTAGGACAGATTGCACCCTCATATTTCTCCATCCCTTTCTTCTTCATCTGTAATCTGTTCATCAACATTTTTCTTATCCACTCAAGCATGCTAACAATTGGCAAGTCCCTTGCTTCCATGATGTATGCATTAAATAACTCACTTAGGTTATTAACCAGGGAATCACACTTGGCATGGGTATTGAAGTGGGATCTTGACCATTGACTGGGATGCAATAGTTCTAAATATTTCATAATTTCTCCATCTTTATTTAAATTTCTGATTTTCCCAATGCAATAACTGAAATCATTAATTGTTCCTGCCCTAGCAGCATTCCATAGATATTCCCTCACCTCTTTACCACCCCATTTCTTTTTAAAGTTTGCATACAAGTGTCTCGAACAAAATCTGTGCTCTGTGATAGGTAAGAGATCCTTAAATGACTCCATCAAACCTTTCTGCCTGTCAGAAATAAATACCAAGTTCTCACTATCCCCAAGGTCATCAACCAGTTCTGTCAAAAACCAAGACCAATTGTCCCTGGTTTTTGCCTCTACAATAGCAACAGGGAACATGTTGTCATTCTCATCCTTAGCCACAGTAGACAACAATTGCCCACCATAAAGGCCCTTTAGATGACAACCATCTAGTCCAATAAAGGACCTGGATCCTGCTAAAAATCCAGTTTTGTATGCCTCAAATCTAACATACACCCTCTTGAAAACAGGTGCCAGCTCTGGACTTGGCCTAATGTCTCAACTTTGAAACAAGTGCCAGGGTTGTGCTTTTGTAATGTTGCCCCCATAATCCCACAACCTTGCAAACTGTACCTTGCTCTCCCCCTCTAATTATTCTTTTGCTAACCTTTTTTCCCTATATATCTTATCCTTGCTTGCATTAGCAAGCATGTCTCTATAAATTTCTTTCTTCGTAGCCCCCACCTTCTAGTTAGGGTCATCTCTCAACTTATCCTTATACTTGTGTGCAAGGTACTTAACACTAATCAAATGGTTATTATAGTCCCTCCCATAACTGTGATCTGGTCTAAAGGTCTTGATTTGCCATGTACTGGTCCCTTGCATGGGAGAAGTATGAACCCTAAAATCACAGTTCTCACACTTGCAAACACAGGTAATTCTTTTGCTATCATTGTGCTGGTAGTTAAAGTCATACCCCTGTCTAATGCTCCAATCCTTGACAGCAGCTGTAAGCACCTCGCTATTTGGAAACATCAAGCTAACCTTCAATGTTAGCCCATCCCTATAGTTCAAATCATCAGCACAAAAATTTGGCCACCGATTTCTATCTTGATCTTCATCTGAGTCATGACCACTCCTCAGATCATCCTCTTCCTCACCTTTAAAATACCATTCTTCAGGGGGGTCATTGCTATGACCCCTCTGCTTAGGTTTAGGGTTACTGTTAAATATGTTTCATCTCTTGGCCCCTCTAAATCTTCACACAACTCAGGAATTGTAGGGTCATCAGGCTCTCTACCATCATCACCAGCATTTACATCATACTCAACAGTTTCTTCACCCTCAGCATTCACACCACCATCAGCATCCAAACACCCTCAGCATTTTCTTCACCAACCCCAATGTCCAACACACTCTTAGTGACACCAGCCTCAGTATTCACACCACCCTCAACAGTTTGTTCTCCAACCCCAGTGTCTAACACACTCTCAGTGACACCAGCCTCAGTATTCATACCACCCTCAATAGTTTGTTCACCAACCCTAGTGTTCAACACACTCTCAGTCACACCAGCCCAGTGTTGTTAAAGGCGCAGGCGCACCTAAGGCACAAAAGGTCCCTGGAGCCTAAGCACAAGGCGCAGGCGCGCGCCTTTTCGAAGCGAGGTGCAATATTAAAATAAATAAATAATAATACACTAAAATAATAAATTATGTAAAAAAAATAAGAACATGACAATTATCCAAGACACCACAAAAAAAGAAGACCACAGCTCTTGGGAAACCACGCAATAAAGCATAAGGTGATTGCTAGTTTCCGCTGCTGCTAGGCACCTAGGGCATCAATACATGACCATAGTCAGTTCTAAGCATGCCATTGATGCACCAGTAAACAACAAATTGCACCTTAATGTTGTGCCTAAATAGTCTCCAAAACATTATGTAATCCTATGGTAACAAACTTCGCCATCGCACCTGATTCAGGCGCGAATTCTGCAGTCATTACCAGATCATGCAAGGGAGCTCTCCAAGCAAAAAACCTTTCCCCAACTTTGTACACACAAGCATACATGCACTTGCACAGCTTAGACAACTAGAACAAGAGTGGGAAAATTTTCTTTTCTTGTCAATACAAAAATTTACTAGTATAACAAGAACAATATAATGGAGTTCTACAGGACAAGATGAGAAACTATGGACATTGCACTAGGCACTTCAAAACAAAGAGGTAGTAAAGTGACAAATCATTAGTACTGATCCACTAGGTAGTTCAAAACAAAGATGTAACAAAGTGACATTTACACCAAACGTTCCAAACAGGCATCAATCCATCGTTGTTTATATCTCAATCTTCTAGAGATAAATTAGAGAATACAGCAGCAATCAAAGTCATATGGGCCAACAATCCAACACTTGAAGGGGGAAAAGAACATAGCACGAGACAAAATAAATTGAGTACGTGAACATGGAGCAAAAGCTCACCCGAGAGAGAGACTATGAGAGACTGAGAGCTTCAATTGACCAGCAGAGCAGCAGGGCGAACTGGGGAAGAGGAGCAGCAATGGCGGTGGCTGAAGTAGTGCCAGCGACTGGAGCAGCAGACGGCAGGCAGAGATGGGAGATACGACGGCGATGATTGGTCGTGACGGGTTATGCGACGGCGACGACCGGAGCAATGGATGGAAGAGTGGCGAGGTGAGACTTGAGAGCTTTGGTCGTGAATCAGATTTAGGGATTTTATGTTTTAGTCCCTAAAATGCTTGTTTTGACTTGGTAAAGACAAAAAGGAAAAAAATATTAAAAGATAAATTGATGGCCCACGTAAAGCCACGAAGTCAAATCGAACGGCTACAAGAGATGCGCCTAGCTTTGCGCCTCTCGCCCCACTGTGCGCCTTGGCGCCTGGGCTCACTAGGCGGTGCCTTCTTGAACTCGCTGCGCCTAGGCCTAGGCGAGGCACGATGTGTGAGCCTAGCTGCGCCTTGTGCCTAGGCGCGCACCTAGGCGCGCTTTTTACAACACTGCACCACCCTCAATAGTTTGTTCACCAACCCCCGTGTTCAACGCACTCTCAGTCACACCAACCTTAGCAGCTTGACCAACCTAAGTACCTTGACTAACCTGAGTAGCTTCACCACCCTGAGTACCTTGACCAACTTCAGTAGCTTCACCACCCTGAGTACCTTGACCAACATTAGTAGCTCCACCACCCTCAGCATTCACACCAAGTCCTATTCCAGCATCCACACATCCCCATCCCCCATTTCCACATCACCTACTAGAGTAGACCCATATCCTATAGTAAGGTGGGGAGGATTTTTATCTACAACTACTAGGGGATCCATGCCCCTTATGACATATATGACTACATTGTGACCATGATAATGGTACAATGTATCATTTAAACCCCTATCATCAAGTATTAACATCAACCCATTGTTAAATGTCTTTCTAGGTATCCTATAAGTCATGGTGCTAGTAGTAGGTAACCCTAAACTCATGCACATATCTAGAAACTCCCAGTATGACAAGTAGTCAGGGTCAGAGTCAAAACCTTCTACTTTGTCTCTAGTCCAAGACATGTAAAAAAATCCCCCATGATGAATTTCAATAGTGACTTTGCCTGACATTCTGCGAATTGAAAAACAAAAGAATAATTTAATAGAATATTTGTCTAACCTAAAACAACCTTTTTAACACATGAAATGATTAAGAAACAATAAGGTTCAATATGTTGGGGGACAGAGGGACCACAATCAAATTAACAATACAACAAACTGAATAACTATGTAATACAGAAGGGGACAATCGGTTGCATGCATGTGAATTGACCGAAACATATAATACACAAAATTCCTAGGCAACGAAGAAACCCTAGATTACATAGAAGCGTTTGCCAAAATCACGAATTAAACATAAAAGCATTTGTCAAAATCACGAGTAAAATAAAAGCATTTGTCAAAATAAAAAAAATTACATGGAATAGCACTTAATTTCGCGTTCGACTTCGTCTTTGATTTCCAACAGTTCCAATTAGATTCGGTTTATCACACCCGTGTTCGATTTTGTTCCTGATTTGCATCTTTCTTGTAGATTATTTCACTTTATTTCTATTTGGTTATGGGATTTTGCTAGCAAGTGACGGGTTGAGGAGAGAGATTGTGAGAATACAAGTCAATTAGATTGAGTATAGTGTTTGACAGACAAGACCATTATGCTTATCTACAGGAGTAGTTTAGGGAATTTGTTAATTCCGTAACGGGAGTTGACGGGTGTAATACTTTTTAAACCTTAGGTATTTTCTTACAATTTTTGTAACAGGAGGGGTCTTTTTGTAACTACCCCAAACCACGGGGATATTTTACGCCATTTTTCCTTCTTAATATAGTTGTGTAAATTTAGCATTTTAAATGGCTAAAAAGATTTTTTTTTAAGCTATCTTTAAGGTTTTTAGGTATCTTAACATGTAAATGACTTAAAATATATCTCCTTTAAACATTTTTTTAAAATTTTAAGTGAGAACTTTTTTTTTTTGGGATACAATTTATCATATAAAGGAAAAAAAATTATGGAGAAGCAGGTAGGCACAAGCCCATCGGTGCCCCCCGCTCCCTTTGCCATTGTCTCTGGCTTAGGAGTAGTGTAAAAAAGGTACATATCCTCCGGGATAAAGTGGAGCGAGTTCATGGCGGAATTCCCAAACACAAACTATAACGCCCAATCAAAAAGCTTAAGTCAATATGGTCTCTATGTATACGCTTAGACAAATGCAACACTCGACCGATATAAAAACTGCTAACCCACTAGGTTCGGGAGTCTTACTTTTGAAATTTAATTGTGAAATATGACCCAATTGACACGAGATTTTACTATTTCAGAAATCAACAATGAGAATCTATGAATTTGACAGTGTGCACGCATACAAAGCGTCACAAAGCCTATGGTCTTTAACAAATCATCTCTCTGGCTGAAGATAGCATAAAAAAAGATACATATTGTAAGGGACACGGCGGAGAGAGTTTATGGCTGAAGGCTCAAACACAAACTATTATACCCAATTGAAAATTTTAAATTTGGGTGGTGCCGGTAAGGAACTAATTTTAAAACCATCTACTGGGTCTTGATCGACCAGCTTTGATATCATGTAAAAACATTCAACTCAGAATCAATTGACTAAAAGGGAGAAGCTTATAAGGCTTATAGATTGAAGTGTTATCTGTTATTTTGCCGATATAAAATTTATATCTATCGACAAAATCATTGGGGTCTACATGCTTACATATGGACAAAGTCTTAACACTTCACCATACACAAATTACTAACCCAAGATGACACGAGACATGTCTATTTTCTTAGTAGTTGGTGATCTCATATTCTTTTGAAAAAAGGAAGCATTGAATGGAAGGAATGCGTAATTGCTGACTCAAGACAATTTTTGTTTTCGTGTGATCATATGCTGGTTTTGATACGAAAGAGGAAATATGCATCTGAAACATTTGAAAATAACACATATCACATGGGAAGTGGGATTGGTAGTGCCTACTTAAACTTTCTTCTAAATGAAAGAACCAAATTGTAGTCCCCAAAATAAAATTGGTCTGCCTAACAAGATTGGCAAAATATTGAACCGACGCGAACAAATTGTGAAAGCGATATATCGACCGTCACGAAAAGGCCGGGGGTAGAGACTAGAGATGATGAAAAAGTCAGCGGATGAAAAAATATAGTCGCATGAGGTTATACCTTGCCTCACAAGGACAACCTTTATACCAAAGATGTGAAGATGGCATTGTTATGGTGAGGCCCTAGATTTTCTTCTTGCCCACAACTAATTATGAAAAACTCGTCCAAGAAAATAATCGAAAATGGTAACATCAATACTTATGGAGACATTGCAAACAGGGGCGGACCTATCTTCATTCTTCATTATATATATATATATATATATATATGTCACTATATTGTAATGTTAATTTACTAGAATTTCATTTTATTGTAATTTTTACTCTTTGTGCACCGAGTACCATGCTTTGTCTTTGTCATTTTCTTACTCTATCTTCATTCTTCAAAATCCAAAATTTTAAATCTCTAGATTACTAAAAAAAACAAGAATAGATTAGGTTAGCTCTTCTTTTTTTTTTAGTTTAAATTCTCATAATCTGTTAACTTATACGTTACTAATGTACTGATACAATTGATATTCACATTAGTAATATATCTATATAGTAAGAATTAAGCGTCTTCCATGCAAAATTATTACTTTACTATTGATATTCATATTAGTAATATATCTATATAGTAAGAATTAAGCGTCTTCCATGCAAAATTATTACTTTACTATTGACTAACATTAGTAAGTTAAACAAATCACTATACATAGTGAAAATATATTATTACTAGTCAAATTGAGCGATCTATTTTGTATTTTACGTATTAAATACTAACGCTGATTATAATGTGTTTTTGATTATTTATGTCTTATGCGAACTTGAGCTTTTTTAAATCTTTTTTTGTTAGCCATCAATTTTTTTTTTATAATTTTTTGACACTTTCGATTAGACTTTCTAAATCCGTCCTTAATCGCAAAACCATGGGCTTGAAACCATAACATCAATATATGTGGAGACATGGCAAAACCATGGGCCGCCCGCCAAAGCAAAAATCATGTCTTTTTATAATCTTGTTTTATAAATCACATGGAAATCAAAATGAATGAGCCCACTTTTCATTTTCTGCACGTTCCAATACCAAGATTAACTAGCTTAGCTTTATAGGTAAGATGATGGCCGAAAGATAAAGAATGCCCAAATTTAGTCAAGCACGCATCTCAACTTTGAACTTTTTGGTAACTTAATTCCTACTCAGTATCATGATGGTTGGCAGACAACTCCTCACTTTTGACCCAATTCCACAAGAACTGGGTGCTTTCTTTCACTTTCTACAATGGTCGAAGATTCCAATTCCAACTCTTTATCCAAGCACCCCGCCCACATAACGTTGCTCGTTGTTAATCCACATGATTAAAACTGTTAAAACAGTTAAGATTTTTATTAATTAATAATAAATGAGAAGAGTATAAAGACCGAAGGAAAAAAAATTGGTTACTTACCCGAGCTGCAGAAAAAAATTTGTTGATAAAAGTGTTAGCAGAAAAGTCGTTAAAAATATTTAGCGACCATTAACATTGATATGCAAGGGACTGCAATTATTTTCTTACGATCAGAGTAACAGCAAAAAATATTTTTTAAACTAATTAACTATTTGTTTGTACAGAAACTATTTTACTTTGTCACTAAAAACTCCCTTTACACTCCTGATAGCTACATATAACATTATTGTCTTTTCATTGGACCAATAAAAGCATTTGATCATCTTTCGGCTCTCGTGTTATACATCCGTCTATTCTCCATCAACATGACTACTTGCTATATATCTTCTTTTATTTTTTTGAAAAATAAAAAATTCTCATGCTTATATCTACCCATTTTCAAATGAATTGTCGAGATCTTACGGCTACAAAGTTGAAAGTCATTTATTTTCAACTACAACCATTTGGGTTTTAATTTGGTTGAAGTCTCCTCAGCCACCATATAACCCGTTGGAAAAGAGTAGTTTTGCGTTGTTTAGTTAGCAAATTCGTTATATTTATTTTTATATTTCTTAATCTGTTGATAATGTTCCATTTTGACAATTATATAGTAACTCAATTTATTACTTATATAGTTAGCAAATTTGAGTTTAACATCCAAAACAAAGTTGTGTTTGTATATCGAATCCAAATATGCGTCTATTTATGATGAACGAGAAAAATAAAAAAAATACACGTATAGGAGCATATTTGCAAGAATAAATAGATAGTCATCAAATAATAAAAGATGGTTAACTACGGTTCTTATATGGAAAATAAACCAGATAAACTATATATATTACAAGCAAAAGAAGATTAAGAGAGAAGGGAATTGTAGCCTGAGAGAGGAACTGTGAGTTTAATTGTTTGGTTAAATTTGTAAAAGCGGTAGTACTTTGGTTACTAAATGGAGATTGTAAAAAGTTTTGAAATTGGTTAAACAAACTAAAATTCCATTTACTCTAAAACAAATCACTTTGTAATTTGATGAATCGTGAAATCAAATAAATTGTAAATATTGGTCTTGAATCACCTAATATTTTTTACGGTAAATAAAAGAAAAGAAAAGAAAAAACACTAGCAGTTAAAAGATTATCAGGGTTGTAGGCAATTTCATAAATTGGAGAAAAAATCCATTGCAATGAAAATATTTTTTCATAGAATGGTCCATTAGGGAAGCACCCCTGCTTTAGTCCATACATTTAAAGTTTTAAACACCTTAGCCCTCTAATCTATCCCAAGAAAAAGGATAGGATGCAAAAAGTCGTCAAACATGTCTTTTATATACTGAGATATATATTATGTGTATGTGCGCGCGCGTGCATGTGGGTGTGTGTATTTTACAGCTAATTGTGAAAGAAGGATGGCTATAATATTTTTTAACAAGTGTCATTTTATTTATGCACAAGTGTCACTAAAAGTTGTCATCGGTCAAAGTTAAATACACGATAGACAAAGGGTTTCTCTTGGGTAGCTTTCCCGTTTTATAAAACTATCAATGAACAATACTTATCTTCAATGCTTAGCTTATTAGAGACCAAGTTAGCTTAGTTAAATCTGACTTTGGCAACTGGAGATTTGGTCATAAGCTAGAAGCTTTCATAAATATTTGAACCTATAGATTCTCTTATCTCTCAACTGGACCTTGGAATTGGTCCTTGTGCATCTCAAAGCCCAACTTATTATAGCAACTCCAAGGGAGCAGTTATCAAAATTAGAATATAGATCATATACTGTACAACATTCTTACTATAACAGCTTAAATGCTTGTCACTAAGTGTTTCATTATCGTTGCTAAAGTGTATAGTGACAAGTCTTTTTTCACTAATATGCATTTAGCGACATAATTTAGTTACAGCAAAAGTGATACATAATAGAGGATCCTAATCCCCAAAATTAGTACAAGTATCCACTCTTACTCCTAAAGTGGTTGCCGTGCTCGTCTTAGTCTTAGTACAAGTGTTTCCGAACAATTGATCCCTTATTTTGACATGTTTGATTCACAGCAAGTTACGTTAAGACAACTTTCGGCGAGTTAAGGGTTTATGTTTGATCAAAAAAAGCTTGTTGAACGTCCACTTTTTTCCTATAATCAATCTACCTAACATCCAAACAAGGTGCCATGGCACGCCACTCGCAAACCTGAACAGTAGATACAGCCAAACTTTTAGTTGCCAGTTAATCTTAGAGACAAACGTTTCTGGATACTTGTGTTCAAAATTGAATTCCTTCGTGTCACAAGCAACTTGAAAGCAAAAGGCCTTTACATCGACGTAAGGCGGATCATTATCAACAGCATTAACAGCACCAGCTGCTGCTCGTGAATGACGTTAAACAAACGGAGCTAACAAGTATCACAAATTTCAGGTGCTGTGTCATGGCAGCCCTGTCTTTTCATCCAGTTACCTTCAGCAACAGTGAAGCCAAATGAAGAAAGGAGTGTCAAAACAACCATGTAGGAGCTCATATGGATGAACCTTGTACCTGCAAAACGATTTTTTAATTCCTTAGATAAGTTAATCAACACCAAAGTAGAATGCATCCACGAGAGATGCACCCCATGTACAAGTAATAACAGCAATTGACCAACCCTTGAAGCAGAGAAATAAGAAGCTCAAAAAAGAAGAAACTTTGATGCTTGGACAAATGTTTTTTGATTTCTCTCGAGCCAACTGCTCTGTAGTGAACCATCAAAAGACTGTTAAAGCATAACGTACGTTGTTAGGCACATTCTCTAATGACTTGAGCTTTTAGAGCAACCGCTAATGTAAGATGGTATCAGAGCTTTTGTTGCGCAAGGACGTCGGTTCAATTTTTCTTACTTGCATGTTTGGTCCCCCATCAGCTTGAAGAAAATGCTCTTAAAAGGTAAAAGAGAACCTCGATCAGGTCGCATCCTTTAATTCACGACGAGAGTATACAGCCCAATTTAATGAGTCTCTCCACGTGCTAACAAGAGCTTGCATGTGGGAAAAAGTACTGAGGCAAGATATACATTGTTCGGCCCATTCTACAGTAGCTCAACCTTTTAGAACAAATAGTAACTTAACAAAGACAACCGCACAACAAGAATATGTCAAGCACATCACGTTATAAACCTTGTTAACCTGTCCAGCCATTGTCTTAGAGAGACGGCGCCATTAAAATGGTATCAGAAAGGGTGGAAACGGTCCATCAAGCAGACAAAATTACTAATGACAACACTAACCGTACATTCAGCTTGCACTTGGTGTAAATAGGTATTGAAATCAACTATTAAACCTTAAAGAACTGACCTACCAAAAAAAAAAACTTAAAGAAAATTTCCCAGAAACCACGTACAGAAATACTATCACTGTTTAATTTGTTTCATTTGAGTCAAAAGTATTTCAGTTTTACTTCACCCGTGCTGCTTATCACGCCTGGGTTGCTCCAATTGTGGCTTGGAAGATTGCCACAGGGATGGATTCGAAGAAAGTCTGCTCACTTTCCACCACCCATGCATCACTATGTTTCTAAGTCATGTATAGACCATCAAGTCAACAATTTTTATGCTGAATCACCAGCTTAACAAAATGGGTACATCTCCTATGCAGTGTCCATTACAGAAAATATCCTGAAAAGCGCTTGTGTATATTTTTAAAAGTTTGAGCTAGAAAACAAAACAAAAAAAAATAGTCCCAACTAAATTCTTGTTAGGAAATATCCAGACGAAAATAAGCCAACAGCAGCAGAAAAGAAGAGCAGATTTAACCATCAAAATTAAATATACATGATGTGTTCAAGTCATTCCACAGCAATTTTTGTACATATATGGAAAAAAGACGAAAAAAGTTAAAGGGCCATTACTCAATCCAGATCTTCATCACCCTAGATGGTCGTGTTAAGTGAACAAATCTCGTTCCTGAGTAAATAATGCATAGTCCCCACCACTTTGGACAGTTGGATCGGGGTGGGGGGCTAATGTGATAGGGGGGGGGTAAGGGAGGCAGGGGTTCTTCTACAACATGAGAAGGTATAGTTTGACCCCATGTACATAGGGAGTGACAAATTTACTCACCCTCCACCTTCACTCGATGTACTTAACACCTCTCCTGTAAATAAAACGCCGCAAAATTGACGGAACAGTTACATATCCTCTGACAATACAAAAATACCCTCACAACCTTGCATGTTCTTTCTATCTCCTTCCCCACTCTCCCTATCTCTGGTTCTCATTGCCTCCAATTGTCATCACCGTTCAAGTAACGCCTCTAGTTATCCAAGCGACCCAAATCGTCCAAGCCATCCAAATCCACCATTGAATCCGCAATATCCTTTTAATCTACACCCAAATTCACATCCACGATATAACTCAACAAACCCAGGTCTACAAACCATCACCCAACCTGCCATAAGCATCCAACACCGTGACCACCAAAAACCACGTTGCTGGTACCGAAACACAACTTCATTGCCTCCTATTCGATTTGCCAGTAAATTAGCAGTATCCACCATTGTTTCAGCTGGGGGGTGTGTGTGCGAGCGCAGGGCATGTGGTTTGCGGGATGGGGTGGGGGTGGGGCAACGGGGTTCAATGTGTGCGCGCGCTCGTGTGTGTGTGTGTGTGTGTGTGTGAGAGAGAGAGAGAGAGAAAGAGCGTGTAAAAGGTGGCTTGGCGGCAGATCTAGAACCAGACCAAGGAGGATGAGCGGCAGAGGAGAGAGGAGCAATGGACCGCGGCAGCGGCGGGGGTGTAGTCGATTTCCGGCATTGTTAAGGAAGACAGTGCGCCCCTCCCCTCCACCCATCTACTAATTCAGACTCCCACCACCACACCAACCACCCATTATCACGTTAATCATCCACCACCGCAGCACAAAAAAACCACCACCGCACAATCCACCAACCTCTGCAAACAGCCACCGACCCACCCACCACACAGGCCGCCCACTCGCGTTCCCTCTTTCTCTCCTCAATTTAGAAAAAAGACGAGCTTTAGTTTCATTTGGTGGGTGAGGAAACAGATGACCAATTGTCTTATCCCGTATTCCCCGATCTCGATCCACACGGACGGGTAGTCGAAGTTTGTCTCTTATGTTTATGGCTATGGGTGACGGAGGATGGTTTTTGTGTGTGTGGAAGTGTGCGTGTTTTTGTGTGTGTGGTAGTGAGTGATGGGCGATGGGGCGGCAATGGTGGGGTGTGTGCTTCTGTGTGGTGGTGGGTGATGGTTGATGGGGGCGGCACTAGAAGGGGGTGTGTGTATGTGACAGGTGGTGGATGATGGGGGATGGGAGAGGCAGCTATGGTATTGGGTACGTGCGTGCTACTCAGACGCGGTTAAAATTGACAGTTTCCGTTAATTATGCGGGATTTCATAAACTGGAGGGAAGGTTAGTATATCAAGTTAAAGTGGAAGGGAGTAAGTTTCTCAGCACCCTATGTACTGGCCCTATATACCAGGGGTCAAACTGTACTTCCCGCTTTAGAATGCATCAAAAGGTCCTAGATAGTCGGGATCACTGCTCCCAGAACACCTAATATTTTTACTAATTCCTTCCACACTCACACCAACAAAATTCTCCATCTCTGTAGACAAAATCTTCCAGTTGATGAGGCTCCATGAATCTTATAGGAAGAAGATGCTTTAGCTGATTCAGTGAGTATTCCAAAATTTATTGATAGTGTTCACATGTGTTGGGGGGATATCAAAGACTATAAACTTTGGCTAGATATTGACCTAGTTAGTCAGTTGCAAGGAATTTCAGTCATCCACGCCAACAAAGAAAAAGCAAAACAGCCAGTCATCCATTTCACCGTCCTGCAAGAAACACTCAGCCGGACCAAAAGGTTTGGGTACACAAAGGTCCTTCACGAGAACAGTAGATGCTTTAGCTCCATTGTCGTAGCTCATTGCCTTGAAGCCTTGACCTTTACATACAAGTCAAAAGAAGCTTAACCAGGGCACTCAAAGCGCAAAGAAGAATAGCACATTAACAAAGCTGACAGAGTCTAACATTGTTGTGTTATTTGGTAGGGAAAAATTATCAGTGTGATTTCTCCCCAGTTAGTTATGGAAAAGTAGATCCTATTAATTTGTCAAAGCCCCGTATGAGAATCTAAACTAAGAAACAGCAGTCCTATCCATGTGCTTGCAGACTGCAAAACTGCACATGCTTTTACTAATGTGGAAGATAACTAATGTGGAAGATAATAAAGAAAATCATTTTGATGTACCCACTGAAGTAACAATTGATGGTAAGGAAAACTAACTCAATGAAGTCAGTTCCACGGCCACTTAGCATCTCTCCATGTGAACCCGCGATCCCTTCCACTCTTGGTGGAACCAACATCTGAACCACTTCCTTCAACTTGAAGACAATTCTGTGCATCCCCTGCAAGTGCCTGGCAGCACTGAAGTCCCCTGTCACGTACCAAAGCTTCCTCCTTATATGCTGCACTATGATACCTCGGATGTTGGATGAATGTAACATTCTTCCACCAGAGCTTGAGAGCCTATTTGCAAAGGAAAGAAATGGATCAAATGCTAAGCACCGGGACCCATCTGAGACTTGATTTCAAATACTAACAATTTAAAAGTCTGCCGATCAGAGCATGCATATGTAATTGCAAATCCACAAAAATCATCTTTGACTTCTTCAAAATAAATTAGATCCAGGTGACACAATTTGGTGGAATGAGTGCATCATGGAATATGTTCCCCAAAGAATTAAGAACATGATATCCCTTGCGTACAACAGGAGCACTAAAATATGGATTCAAGTGCCTGACTACGTTTTAAAGTTCAACCAATGTATATAGAACTGTAGGCAAATTTTTGTAGGTCATTTCAGTCCTTGAATATATGATCGCTACTAATCCTTAAATCAGTCAAATCTCCATCTCTCTTCTTTGCTCCTTACACATAAATTTTCTCCATTTTTTTTCCGGTTGTTTTAGGTAGTTATGAAACTGTTTCAAGAGCCAGTCGGCTTCTTGATAAGCTATGCTGATAACCTTACATATGCATAATACTTTTCAAATAAACAGCTTGATTATGTCATTAACCAAGAAATGGTCATGCTCTGTGTCTGCAACCTGCAACTTTTCTCTTTTAACTTCTTGGTAGAAAGAGTCGCAAATGCTAAGATAAATCAAGTTATACTTCAGAGCCGGAGAGAGACAGAGAGAGGGGTAGGGGTAGGGAGAGGGAGAGAAAGAGAAAGAGAAGTCATCTGAACCAATAACTCGATGATATTGTTATAGCAGTTTATATCAACTTAGGAGTACAGTTTTCATGACGTATACTTCTGTTATTATGACTTGAACCAAAAAAATTGCACCAAAGAGTGGATGTGTATGTTAAACGGTATATCAAATACTGACTAAAAGCATGTAACAAAGTTTCAACAGATTATGATCCTCATGTTGAAGTTTCACTTCACATGCCTATTATTGTAGAACTCCTACACAGGTGTTAGCTTTATATATTTGACTTACTTAAATTTTGAAGGACTTAATCCAAAGCTAAAAGTAGTGGATCCATTTGGATGGATGGATAGAAAGATAAAAAGTTTGATCGTCAACCGACAAACAGAAGAAAGATGTGGCAGTTCAAATTGGACTTGGATACCATGATAAATAATTAGAGGTGAGGTAAGAGGTGGTGGCAAAATTGGATATATGTTAAGTGGTAATCCAAATCAATTAGCTTATAAATGGAAAAAATTTAATTATTCAAATTTCTAAACTCAGTTGATTACCAGGATCCGTCACATTTATAGTCAATATGCCTTGTAATGACAAAACAAACTCAAAGGCAGAGCTGGTTAAATCCGCAGCACATACAACAAGTAGAACCCCCAATCTATCTATCTCAGAAGTCAAAAAATACTTACATGCCAATATATCCACACCGCAACTTTATGGGGCATCAACCAGAAGTACAATGCATGATCATTTTCTAATGAAGACACCCTTCTTGCAGTCAAGGAAGCTGTAAAGTAGTCACCGAGCTTAGGGTGTTGAACCGATATTGCTACAAACAGATTATCGCCAGGAGCATTTGTCCTGATACTCCAATTCCCAAGCATATCCTGAAATTTTCTTAGATGTGTACTTAAAGAGAATCATTTTAAACTAAGAGATGATGATATTAAAAATTAAACATTTACTGCAGATGAAATACTAAATAAGAACATCAATCAATGCCAACCACTTTCAATAGATATTTTACGAAACTTGTGCCCCCCCACCCGTACCCCAAAACACCGCAAAAAAACCCCAACAACAATTCTCTTAATAAACAGTATGCTTATGTTTTTTGTGTTTTTCTTTTTTTTTTCTCATCATTTTTTGTTCCTTTCGATGATAACTCACCTTTAATACATTAATATACACTGCCACCATAATCCATGTGCATCAGGTAAGCTTCCTATAAACTCACTTTCCTGCTTTGTTTCAGTTTAACCCCTCTGTGACATGGACTGGGCATAAGTGTCCGGGTCGCATACGTGTCCAAGTGTCGGATTCTTCTAATCTTATAGCACGTGACAACAGGACACGGCAAGATATTCATATTTACAGTTATTCTTTAGTTATTTCTAAGGTAAAACAATGTTTTATGTGACGCACATGGTTTTCATTGAGAACTTGTCTCATCAGTCGAAGAGGATCCATGCCTCCAACAAGGGGTAAATGGCAATTTTTGGTCCTTTTAAGTTTGTCGATAAGTTTGTCGATCACGTCTAATAGGTCCCTTACCTTTAAAAAGTGTCATGTTGGTCCATTAAGTTTCATTCAGTTACCTAACTGGTCCTTTAGTCCCTGAATCTGTGAAAGTCATCCGTATTGTGGTCATGTGGAGCTCCAGTGACCATCTTTGAAGGACAAAATTGAAACAAAGGTCGTTTGTTCTAGTTTTGACCCTTCGAAATATGTTTTCTTGTCTGGTTATATTCCTATAAACTCACTTTCCTGCTTTGTTTCAGTTTTGCCCCTGTTACATGGACTGGGTACAAGTGTCTGGGTCGCGTACGTGTCCAAGTGTCGGATTCTTCTACTCTTATAGCACGTGACAACGGGACACAGCAAGATATCCAGATTTGCAGTTATTCTTTAGTTATTTCTAAGTTAAAACAATGTCTTATGTGAGGCACATGGTTTTAATTGAGAACTTGTGTCATCTCAAAGCGAAACAAATTAAAGGAAAAACGATAAGATAGTGTTCATAGTAGCATCGGATGAGATGTGTCGGACACATATCCCATATCCATGTCCAAGTGGCAAGTGTCCGAGACGGGTACTTCACGCATTCTAAAGCGTCCATGTCACATGGATTTTGCCCATTCAAAATGGTCACATGAGTTGCATGCGGCCACTTGCATCTTGATTTGACAGAGTTAGAAACTGGAGGAAATTTAGGTGACTAGTCACTTAAAGGACTAACTTGAGATTTCTTATGATAGAGGACCGTTTAAAGGACCTAAACTGTAATTTACCCCTCCAACAAGTGTAAGCGCCACTCCTGTTCCGCTGGAAACTATTAAGATTTCATTCTTTATCCTTATTAATTCAGAGATTCTATTATTTTGCTATCAACAAGTTTCACAGTTGGTTGTTGGGTTTACCTAATATTAATATGCTTCCTGTAATGCATTGGAAATTAGTTGTAGATTGGTTTCCATAATATTGATAGCATTGTTTTTTCTCTCTGTTTTTCCTAATCCCCCTATCCTTGGTTATTCTTTTACTGGATCTTGTGCATATGGAGTTTTCCTTCTCACTTCCTCTGACAGTCCAATATATTTTTCGCTCTTCCTTCTCCTCTACCCATTATGTCTGTCTCTCTCAGATCCCCTCGGTCGTGCATCAGAGAATCAACGCCAAGGCATCTAGTTTTTAAGCCATCGCCTTGGTCAAAACATTTGCCTTGTCGGTTATCATAGTGCCTTAATTAACAATCCTAAACATGTAAAAGCTTTCTAACTCATAAAGAACCTGTATCCCCCTTTCTGACAAATGGATATATTGCAGACCCCGTGTTGGGAAGTATCTCAATTCGCACAGTGCTTGTCCTCACTAGGCTGATGAACAAATAAATCGTATTCTGCTGCTTCCTTTCAAATTTTTCATGTTTTTGTGATAATATCGGCAAGTGACACATTCAACGGGACTTCCGAAGGCTTATACACATCCCATCTAAAGTGACCTCCTCAGTAGTGAAGAACCAGAAGCACTATGCACATACTGTAAGAACTCTACGACCAGAATTAAACCAAGCCAACAATGAAGGCCCATCATTCCTCTCCAAATTTGAAGGATATATCATCGATCGAAGAAAAAAATATATAGGATACATTATGCGTATAACCATCATCATGAATAATGAAGAAAACAACATGTCTAATCATCATGCTATACACCATAAAAGAGATAGGAAGACAAAGAAAGAAAGAACATAGCTAGTGAATGAACAATTCAAAGAAATCAAACTTACCATAAATGGACTCACATGAAGTGGTTTTGCAACTAAATCAGAGTTTGGATCGAACGAAAATAAAACTCTTTCTCCCCATGGTGTATTAGTAACCTAAAATCAGAAGTCACATCGCTGTTAGGAAAAGCTATCAACATACAACTAAATCATGGAGTTATAGGCTGATCCATGAAAAACTAAGAAAGAACTGTGCAGCAATAAGAATAAATTCTTCAATCACTGAAGTGTCTGCTCAGGAAACTGATTTGAGCATGCACAACAGCCATCCTTTCTCACCAATAAGATACAAAACTGTGCCGCTAAACCTTTACACATAATATTTGCAGTAAGACTGACGTTCATACCAAATGAAGAGAACTTCTGAACACAAAGTTTTCTTTCATCACTATGTCCTCAGTTTAGCTAGCAGATTGATGCACGAAAATTACACTTAAAGTAACATTTAGAACATGCTGCTTCACGACCCTTCAATTTCCTAAAAAGTATGACACGAGAAGTTAATTTGGTCCATGGGAAACAGCACCCAAAAAAAAAAATCTGCCTATATCATGCTTCTCGTCAAACCTTCTATATGTAGCCGGTCCCAAGCCTGAATAAAGGAGGAGGATTTTGGTAGGTTTATGTACATAGGAATTGGAGGTTTCTTTATAGATTCAGAATATTTGAGGTAAAGGAAGCTCTGAAAAGGATGAAATTTCTAAGGCTATTGGACCAAATGGTATTCCTATTGTGTTTGGGAATGCTTGGACGAGGTGAGCATAGGTTGGTTGACTAAGTTGTTTAACAAGATCTTAAATCCTAACAAAATACCCGGAGGAAAAGCGCTTTGATACCTGTATCTAAGGATAAAGGAGATATGCAAAGTTGCAACACTTACAGCGGGATCAGGATCATGGGTCACATTATTAAGCATTAGGAGAGGATCATTGAACATAGATTAAGAAGGGAACTAAAATATCATAGAATCAGTGTGTTTCAAGCCCGAGAGATCCACTACGGAAGCTATCTTCTTGAGGCGATCGATTGGAGAGTTTAAAGACGAGAAATTTTCAAGTAGTCTTTATAGATTTGAAAAAAGACATACAAGGTATGAGGAAGTTACGTAACTCCAGAGAAGAAAGGAGTGTCCACAAAGTATGTTACTGTGATTAAGGATATGTAGGACAGAGCAAATAATTTTGAGTGAGAATAACCGAAGGTAAGACTGGTGAGTTTCCAATTTCGACTGGACTTCACCAAGGTCAACTTTAAGCCCTATCTTTATACTCTGGTTATAGATGAGCTTACTAGGAATCTTCCGAATGAAATATCACGGTGTATACTAATTGCGGATGATAGGTTTACTTAATGAAACTAAAGTAGGAATAAACATTCAGTTAAGAGTTATGGAGAAGTACCTTAGAATCCAAAGGCTTCAAGTTAAGCAGGACCTAAAAGGTGTACTTGGAATGCAATTTTAATAAACTTGGAAGATGTAGATGGGGAATGTATATTTGAATGGGCATCGAGTAAATAAGAAAGATATCTTTATCTTGGATCAATAATGCACAAAGAGGGATAGATGGACGAGCATGTTACCCATAGGCTAAGAGCAGGTTGGCTAAAGTGGAAATCTGCTTCAGGACTGTTGTTGATCGCAATATGCCTCTCAAGCCGAAGGGAAAATTTTATTGAACTACAGTAAGGGTGTGAGAACCCAACATTTCATATGCTTTGATTACATATTTAAGTATGATTAGATGCATCACTCTATGTGAAAATGATTATGATGAACTATGCATGATAACATAATTGAATGTATGCTTAAATGTTAAACACCTTGAATTGAGTAAATTGTCTAAGAAGGTTAACGAAGTGCTAGAAATGGAAAAGAGTAATTGATGTTTAGAAACTTTAAATGATCACTTGGAATGACCACAACTATTTTTAGAACAGTTGGAAAAAAAATGATAAAAACACTAGGTGGGACGAACCGGTTGTTGACCGGACTGCCTACGAATTATTTATACTTTTGCACAGAATTGAGCCGCCTCGTGCTTGTGGCGTGTCAACATACTATGGCAACATGTCGTGCTTCAAGCCTTGTCGTGCTTTGCTTAGCTTTGTCGTGCTTACTAGGCGGCACAACCGCATCTTGCCACCTCGTGTTTAGAGCCTCGTCGTGCTTGACTTCTCCACCTCTTCACCTCCACTTGACACCTCCTACTTACTTCTAATTGATTTTAAAGACCTAATTGACATGCTTGAATCTTCCTACCCCGTTTTTTAGAGAAAATTGCAAGAAAATTAACCAAAAACCTTACAAAATCTAGAATTAAGGCTTATTTTTGAAAAAAAAAAACCTTAAGCAGTTGACTTGGAAAGTTTCTATGAGCTTCAAATAGTGTTTTGAACGTGTTTTAAGGAGTATTTTGAAGGTGTTTCAAATCTGAAAATCTGGTTCTTTCATCTCTTCTTTAAGGAAAGATAAATAAAGCTTTTTAATGGGCTTTTAAGACATGGATATCGATATATGCTATGTAAGCGTAATTCTTTTGTTCTTTGTCAAACTTTTGCTTACTTGTTAGAAACTTGTTAATACGTGAATCTATTCATCTTTAACATATTGGAGATTATGGAAGACGTAAAATAGGTTTTGATACATATGAATTATGAAATTATGTCAAACTAGACATGGTCAGAATATGGTTTTGGACATGTTTGTTAAGTTCTATAATTGAAACTAATTTGCTGAATATTAATGATTATATTACGTGTTCAAGATGTTATGGAGATGATGTTACATGATGAAAGTGACTAAATATTTGATAACTAAGTTGTATGGTGCAATTACAACAACTACATGTATGAATGATATGTTTTCTTGCACATGAGCGTGTTACATCCTTTCATTGTATAAGGGATGGTTGATATATATTGTTGATGATTATTATGTTACCCCCATTCAAATGACTGGGGGTTGATTTGATTGTGTTTGAGTTTCGGTGCACCGTATGAGCCGAACAATTATATCTCCGACTGCTACCCAAGGCAGTATCGGTGTTCATTTGTTTTCGGTTACTTTGCCTTTGGCCGAGACAAAGGTTGTGAACTTACATCCCGGGTGTAATGACATAAGGCTGATCTATTGATGGGACTGAATTCGGGAATAGTAAACTCTTGTAATGCTCAACTAAGTGTGAACGTGTGATGTGTAATGTGCACATGTAGAACTGTTCAATGTGATTGAATTGCAATAGCATGCATTATCAATATTCTTGAGTTGAAAGTTACATTAAATGTCTTTGATTATCTTATTGAACCAGTGGGCTGACGGTTTTTTTGTTTCCCCATAATATTTTAGATCAAGGAGTCGGTCCCTCGAAAGGCAAGGAAAAGGTGTGAGGCACGGTGAGAAGATGGGCAAGGGGACACTTGTACATTTGTGAATTAAGTTGTACTTGAATAGAACGGTATGTCAACACTGAGATCTGGCAGAGCGCTTGCTAGGTGTGTGTTGTAAAAGTAAATTTTTTATTATTGAATGATATGGTTTGAGCATCAAGTGAGTTAGAATGAGTTGTATGATCAGTATGATGTGATTAGCTAATATGTCGTAATGCTCCAGCCGGGTTGAGATAACCCTAAGTTGGGGCGTTACAAATGCAGTATGCTTCGGAATGTTAGACAACTAAGCAACACCGTAAACGTAAAATGAGCATAGCTAAGATGCAAATGCTAAGGTGGATGAGCAGAAAGGCTAGGGACGGACAAAATAAGAATGAGCATATCTACAACAAAGTAGGTGGAGGCCAACTAAGAAAAAGACGCGGGAAAAGAATATGAGATGGTTAGATCATGTTAAACAGGGCCTTTAACATGGTAAGCAGTGACAAAGGACTAATAGTTTGAAACTTATACAAGAACATGAGCTTTTATACGGGGAATGTATGAGAATCATTCAAGTAACGATCCCGACTGGTGCGGGAGAAAGGCTTAAATGATGACAATGATGACAAAGGCAAACAGGAAAATGAATCATGTAGCTGACCTCTCCGGGTTTAGGACAAGGCTTAAGAGAAGACGATGATGAACATGGAAAACAGCACTGAGATCCTATCTGCAGTGTAAACCACCGGATGCAACTAGATTCAAGACAAAACACTAACCCCTCAATGGCTCCACCCCTCTCTCTTGATACTGATGTGCCTAGGTTTTTACATCACATTGTTCGTCGAATTGACCGACCGAGATCCAACTCCAAAGATGTGGCCTACAAGTTCAGAATAGTGTGATCACTTGTATCTACTACTGAAGTCAGCATCAATTAACATGCTGAAAGAGACGCTTAAACTATCTCTCGTATAAGAGTCAGTTGCCAAATGACATCTTTTCTGTTGTATGCATGGGAGCATCTTAGACAAATGAGACAGTTAATAAACTTGATATAGTAGCTCGAGACAAGGGGATTGTTGGTACAAATTTGGTTCCAGCAGTTAGTTCGACGGGGCTGTGAATATGGGGGGAAAAACAGGAAAGGCATTTAGGAAAATTTCAGAGTGGGAGGAATGACCTCACTCATTATTACTAAAAAGGCTTAATTGCACTGTAAACCGTGTGTTTGCCAAAGAATTGCAACGAAAACCCCAATGTTTACAACTGGACACCCAAGACTCCAAGATTTACCACCTTTTGCAATCTCAGAATTTTACTGACGGACTTGACAAAATCCCTTAGTTATCAAGGGAAAGATGGCCAATCTATTAGTTCTTATAAATTTGGTTCCAGCAGTTAGTTGGACGGGGCTGTGAATATGGGGGGGAAAACAGGAAAGGCATTTAGGAAAATTTCAGAGTGGGAGGAATGACCTCACTCGTTATTACTAAAAAGGCTTAATTGCACGATAAACCGTGTGTTTGCCAAAGAATTGCAACGAAAACCCCAATGTTTACAACTGGACACCTAAGACCCCAAGATTTACCATCTTTTGCAATCTCAGAATTTTACTGACGGACGTGACAAAATCCCTTAGTTATCAAGGGAAAGATGGTCAATCTATTAGTTCTTATAAATTTGTCATTTTGTTCTTACATCACTGCCCACCCAAGCCGCCCCCACCACCACCACCGTGCAGCACTGTCAGTACCACCAACACCCAAAATCACAACCACCATAGCACCATCAGACTCAGCAGCACCATTCATACTTTTTAATCATTGCGAATTTTGTCAAAACGAATCCTACTAAGACTTTGTAGTTGATTTGGGACAAGGGTTTAGAGCCAAATGTGGAGATTGATTGGGACAAGGGTTGGGTCAAAACCTAACCGTTGCAAGAACCCACAAAGTATATTTCAAGGAACCGGGAGAGGAATGGGTATGGAGACCGATTTGGGCATCTGGAGGAAAGAAAGAGAGGGTTTGGTTGAAAGAGGTGGGGTGGAGAGATTTCATGATGGAGGAGGCAATGGTGGCGTTAGGGTTTTCTGCTATAGGTGGAGATGGTGCGTGGAGAGGATGTTGACTATGTCATCGTGGGGGAGATTGCAGGTGGAGGTGGTGGGAGATGTCACCGGCGCAAACGGCGACGGAGGTTTGTTCAGCCAATGGTGGTTTTGGACTTGTTGTTGTCCTCGTCGCCTTGTGGTCGTCTAAAATGATGATGGTGGATTGATGATGATTATATCGTGGTGTCGGGGTGGAGTTGGGTTGGGGGAAACACGAGGAGCAGCTAGCACCGGTGGCAGCCGAGGGCTAGCGAAGTGGATCGAGGTGGATGCTAGCAGTGTTCAGGGAGGGAGAAGAAAGAAAGAAAGAAAAAACGAGAAGAAACCATAATAGCACACGTTTCGATCTAGGCCATTGAAGTTGGTTGAGATATGACCTATGCTAAAACAGTACTCCCTTCATCCTGATTTAATTGATCGTGTGTGACTTGCACGCTTATTTAGGATATAAGCCATATTTTTTAAGTTAACCATTCTACTCCAAGAGAGAGGGAGGGAAGAAAGTGGGCCAGGAGAAAGAGAAATGAGTTGCAGGAGGATTAAATGTGGAGAGAGAAATAGAATTAAAAAAGTGTAAGAAGGGTAACCAAGGAAAAACACCTACGGGATCTTTCTTAATATGAAAATTTTTTAGGACAGTCCAAAAAGGAAATATGATCAATTTTTTAGGGATGGAGGGAGTATAAAGAATGAGCTGAAAAGACAAAATTACCCTTTAAAAGTAAAGGAACCGTTGACTCCCCTTAAAAAAATCTTGAGATTGCAAAAGATGGCAAACCTTGGGGTCTTGGGTGTCGAGCTGTAAACTTTGCTATTTTGGTTGCAATTCTTTGCCAAACACATGGTTTACAGTGCAATTAAGCCTATCAAAAAATGCATGGATATTCAAATGGATTTGGTAAGTATAAGGTTAAATCAAACCGATGTCTAACCCTATAACTCCGAAATAGATTTAGGGTTTTAAATAGCGTTGATCCCAAAGGGATTTAGAGAATATAGTTTAAGATGATTAGTGTAGAGTTAAAAGTTACATCTACTTCTATTGCTCTTCATCTTCCACGGTTTCAATTGTAGTTCACATCTTTGCTTGAAGCAAGTTCCCGAAGAGCTCCTAAGTGAGCAGCACAAAACAATCATGATTCCAAGAAAGAGATTGGTGTCCCTACGAGATTGCAACTAAGCCTAAGAAGTTTTGATATCTGCTTGCCCTATGCTAACTACCAATACTAATACTACCCGGCTCCAAGTTGGTAATCGAAAAGCAAAGAAGCTGCCATTCCACCCCACAGCCCACCCCCTCACCCCGGCAAATCCCATTTTCCAAAGAAAATGAAAAGCAAAATAAGAAATTGCATATGACTGAAAAAAAACACAGATTCTTAATACCCTTTACCACTTGCTATAGCAGATGGATAGGGAGGACACTTTTGCACATTTCCATAAACTTGAGAGAGTAGGAACAAGCCTTAACACCTCGAAGGCTGATTGGGTCTAACATCTTTTTTCTTTGGATGGAAATACTTGGATTTAGAACTTCTTTAATCAATCAAGGCACTATCTGATCTGTATCTTTCTATCTGTTATATCCTTGGACTGGAAATGGTGAGATTGAGGCCATGTATGGAATCGAATAATATGCATAACTACAGCTAATATGCTCCACTAGAATCTTCCATATATTTTCTTTCCTCTAGGTATTGCCGGTATCTCAGAGCAACTTTTAGGCATCTGATGCAAAAGCAGTTTTAGCTGCAAACAAGTTGTAAATGAACTGAAACATTGAGCTGAAGATCCATGTGTAAGGTGTACAAGATGGATGCCAACCTTAAATCCATAAGCTGTTAAAAGTAATAAAGCTACGCACCTCGGCCATGCATCTCTTCAAACTATGTGTAGAGCCTTCTAAATCATAGCAATAATACAAACTTAGTGGATTTTGTTCATATCCCACGCTTGGAGGTATTGTCAATAGAAAACTGTACAGGAATGCAGATTATCAGTCCCTACATTCCACTCAGCCCCGAACACAGCACAACCAATTTGGAACACCAAAAAGAAAAAGGAAACAGTTTCAGCAACAAACAAAACATGATATCACAATCAATCAATCCAAATAAGAATACTAAAGGGAAAAAAAAAATCAGAAGCGAGAAAAAAGTACAATAGCAAGAAAAATATGAGTCTTTTGGCGATAAAACTTAGATTTAGACAAATATAAAGGACTCGAACATTTCCAAATGCTAATAATCAAACATACTATTTCCAGAACGAACAAATTTTGGCTGCAACCCTGGTGGTAGAGCCTACAACTTCGATATAGTGACAAATAATATGCTTAGTGACGCTAAACAAATGCCGCTAAAACTCATCAATTTCCAGAACCTTTTCTATACAGTTTTGTCGCTATTCCACCTTTGGCAACAAACTGAGTCACTGCATTTTCTTCACAGGGAGATACACTCCAAAACATGCGAGCATTTAACATGAACTTGAAAAGAGTTAGGTAACTAATGGAATTCACACATGAGCACATGAGAAAGAGAAGTAATTACACGGGACCGCTGGTACGGGCTCTGAGGCGAGCGTCATTTGCGGAGAGATGGTCGTGCGGCGCGTGGGAGGAGTGGTCGAGGTCGACGAGGGCGTAGCGGACGGTGTACTTGAAGGAGTGGTGGACGGGGCGACGGCGCTCGTGCCAGACGGTACCTTGGTAAAGAGAGACCGAGGGGTCAGCGGGGTGGTGTGGGGCGGCGGTGGAGGGGAGGAGGCGGCGGAGGAGGAGGAGGAGGGAGAGCGTGAGGGAGGTGAGGGAGGTGGTGATGATGGAGCAAAGGAGATAGAGCACCTCCATCCGCTTGTGCTTGTTGCTGACGTTTGTTAAAACACGAAGTTTAAAATGGGGAGAATAAACAGTTAAAAACATTGTTTATTGACCAAAATACACGGGAGAGAGAATATCCTGAACTCGAGGGATAAATAATACTTAGGTATTGCATTTGGGATAATTGTGTAAAATACCCCTGTGGTTTGGGGTAGTTGCAAAAAAACTCTTCTTGTTATAAAAATTGCAAAAAGACACCCGAGATTGCAAATGTGTTGCATCGTCAAATTTCCGTAACAGAATGGCAAAAATATCCAAATTGCCCTTCTATATAAATGAAAATGGTACGTTCTTACCACTTTTCCTTATCTGATTCTCTCCTTCTCCACAAGACTCGCAGAGAAGGATCGATGGGATCTGTCTTGTTTGGCATGCACGAAGGATCGATGGGATCTTTCCGTAACAGATCTGGACATGCACGAAGGCCAGCTGCCTTGGATCGATGGCGGGCTCGCGGCGGCGCAAGCGGGGATCGATGGGATCTGTCTTGTTTGGCATAGATTTGGACATGCACGAAGGCGCAAGCAGGGATCGATTAGGGTTCGAATGTTGGTGGCCTCAACACGGGATTAAGGTTCGATCTAAGTTTCGGGGTTTGATTAGGGTTTGATCTAAGTTTGGGGTTTCGATTAGGGTTCGAATTGTTGTGGAATTGGTTTGGGGGTGATGGCTGCAGCGGGACTAAGCGGTGATGGTGGCGGCGAGATTGGGGTGGGCTGTTGACGGTGATGGGATTGTCTGCAGAAGTTGGCAGCGGTGGGATTGGATGAGAAATTGGGTGGCTCTGGTTGTGGGTGGCGCAAGTGGCAGACGGGGTGGTGGAGGCGGGATTGTGAAGGGGCTTACACCGGCGGCGCACGGTGACGGGGCTAGCAGCTGCTAGGCGCACAGGGTCGGGGTGGCAGTGGCACCGGTTGTGGGTGGCGCAGGTGGCAGACTGGGCGGTGGTGGTGAGGGTGGCGGCTAGGGTTTGGTTTTGGTGGAATTGGGACTTGTTTGGGAGAGATAAAAAGATAGAGGGTACTTTAGTCTTTTTATTATAATTTTTTTTACTACACGCATTTTTCAAGAGCGTGAAAACCACGCCCCGTTAATTTAGATGACTTTTCTAATAGTTGCAACACATTAGCAATCTCGGGTGTCTTTTTGTAATTTTTGTAACCAGAGGGGTGTTTTTGCAACTACCCCAAACCACAGGGGTATTTTACGCAATTATCCCATTGCATTTTGTCGTAATATTACTTTAGACGGAGCAGAAAGGCGTTGATGATAAATTTAATTATATATTTATATATATGAAAGTCGAAATTGAGAGAATGTTCTATTTCTTACTTAACATGTCTTCTTTTGTGCCATTTGGCATACAATCAATCAAATTAATTTTATTTTTCTCTCTCTTCCAGCTCAACATGTCATATATATTGTAATATCCCGAACTTTGGGAGCCGATTAAAATAATCATTCAAGCTCTAAAAAAATAAGCAGGCGCTAATTTTGAGCAATGCTCGGGTACTAGTAGGGTATCGAAGCTTAAAAGATTTTGGGACAAAAATATAATTTTGAAAATTTTAGGGGCATTTTCGTAATTTTGGGAAACATTGGTGGCATCAATGTAATTAATGTTCTTAGTAATAAAAGAAATAATGAAATGAGTGACGGTATACGTTTTAGTGTCATTTAATTAAATTAACGAAGATTAGAAATTTTTGGGGCTTAAATGTAATTATATGAAATTTTAGGAGCCATTTTGTAAATTTTGGAACTTTTGTATTTAGGTGTCAAATTTAGAGAAGGCACTCCTAATTTATTGCCACCTCCTGCCTGGTCATCTGCTGACTAACCTAACTATTCGATCAAGGGATAAGCTTAACAAAACAAAGAAATAGAAAGGAAGTTGGGAAGGAAAATAAAAATAAAAATAAAAAAGAAAGAAAAGGGAACTTGCCATGTTGGGAAGGATGAACACTGCCAGAAGAAGAAAAAAAACAGAGCAGGAAGAACAGAGAAATGGAGGCAAGATCAGCGGTGAAAGGGGGAGATTCGAACGAATTCTTTGGGTAACCACCCTCTACTGTTTTAGTGTGTGAGTTTGGTGTTCAGTGTGTTTTTTTTCTGAATGTTCAGTGTGTGTTTAAACACTGTGGGTGTGTCGTGTGTATTGGTGGGGCGCATTCATGGCTGCCGGGGGAAACTATGGGTGAGTTAGCCGTAATTGTGTGTGTAAGCGAGGTTACAATGAGTGTTGGAAGGCTACGAGGGGTGGTAGCAGTGGGTGTGAGGTAGTTCATGAGATTGGTGCGCGTTTTCGTATATGCAGTGTGTGGGTTCTGAGTGTGCTTCAGCATGTGTGTTCATATGTGTTTCGGGTGAGTGATGGGGTGTGTGAGAGTGTGGTTAATTGAATATTAATGTGAGTGTTAGGTGTAAATTCATTCGGGTAGAGATTTTGGGAGCATTTGGAAGAGTGGCAGTGGGAGAGAGAAGGGTACCAGTGAGTTGTGTGTGTGCAGTCGTGAGGAAGCAGATGATGTGTGTGCAAAAAAGGTGAAATAGTGTGTGTTTTGATCTCAATAGTAAGTGTAAGTGTCGCTAAAGACCAAAATTAATTAGGCAGTTTTTCAACAAATTTTCATAAATATCTGGAGCTAAAATTAGACAAAATTTAAAACAGTAACCCCCAATAACTTTACGAGATCTACGCTCCAGAAAATTTTGAAAATTTTTGGAGTCCGCAAAGAGTGCTAAATGAGGGTATCGGTAACTACAATTATCAATTTATTTAGCATAGCAAACCAAGTTATTTTAACCTGAACATTTTATGGAAGCCCTATTTTATAGATATGATTCATTATCTAAACTTTTGGGCCATTCTGAGGCCGATAGGTATTTTTTGCGAAACTGACCTTTTAGCGCTCGGTCCAGACACTGGTTCGGGATTTTCGGACGAAAATTTTCTAAAAGTATTTTTAGTATAGAAATGATATTGTGATGCTTAAGGGGTGTTTTGGTAATTTACCACCTCGAAGGGGTATTTTGGTAATTTTACTTATAAGAGGTATTTTAAAGTAAATTTACATACAGTAAGATTATTTTAGTGACTTTGCTTATGAAAAAGTCATTTTAGAATTAAAGTGTAATGGGGGTATTTTGGTAATTGCCACCCTGAAGGGGTATTTTGGTAATTTGACCTAAGAAAGGTATTTTTACATAAATTTACATATGGGAAGCTTATTTCAGTGATTCTACTTCTGGGAAGACCATTTGGGTAATTTAAGTCTGAGAGGGGCATTTTGGTAATTTTACACTCTAAGGGCATTTCGGTAATTTTACATACCCGGTGAGGGGAGGTTCATTTTGGGAGCAAGTGTGAGTTCATATTAAGTTATACTTTTGTTCTGTAGGCTGTATTCTAATGGTTCGATTATTCCGTTTAGGTTAAAGCTAAAGACTTCCGGTTAGGATAATTTAGCTGCGGATCCAAGTAAGGGATTCTATCTGAACCTAGGGTAAGGACTTTTGTCCGAACCCTTATTTGATTCCTTGTACTCGTAAGTACTCCTTTGATACATTTACCGCTAATGCCGAACTCTGAGTTATGTATTGATATCAGCATGTTCTTGCCCAGAAAATCCTAATGTTGAACCTGAATCGGTTATTTGAAAATCTTGTGATGCTCGCATGTTATTGCGGGCTGAGCAAATTTAATAATTGTCTGTATCCATTCTTTAAATTGTTGTGATTATATTCGATAATTATTCGCAGTTGTTTTGTTGTTTATCTGTGATTTTTCTTCTGAAATTCTGATTTCTTCTAAAATTCTGATTTCTTCTGAAAATTCGATTTCTTCTAAAAATCCCAAATGCTAACTTATGTCAGTATGATTATTGTTATGAGAAACCGAATTGATTTCAGGGATATGAGTGTATGTTAACGCTCATTGATATTGTTAATTTCTGTGTTGACCTGGGTACCTGTTTAGTGAGGATGCGGTATAAGGCTGGTTGAATCCTGCATGAAACGCAGGCTAGTACCCAAGTGGACTAGTAATTTTTTTAATACATCATGCATGTGTACACTATATGAGCTTGCCATAATGGCATTGCAATCCCCTAGGATCAACATTGATTTTTGATTTTCTTTAGTCAAAATGATTTGTGCTTGGGTTGAAAGCCCTTGACAAACATTCATTGTGCTTAGTTAAAAGGATTTGTACTTTGGTTGAAATCCACTGACAAGCCTTTATCGTATTATCTGATTTGATTTCTGCTTGGGTTAAAATCCCTCAAGAAATCTTGTTGTATTTTCGAAATGAACTTCTGCTCGGATTGAAATCCCTTGAGCAAGGAAAATTTTCGTGGTACTTGGAAATGCTGTCTTGAAAAGGATCTTTTATTGATCATTTTGGATCTGTTCTGATTGTTAATATTTATTTTGGTATCTATTTCTGATGAACTTTGCTCAGTTTGGGTAATTATTGAATTTTGATCGTTCGAAGTGTCTTGAAAATCATTGTCGGTTGGATTTTTCAGAGTCGTGTTATAATCTCTTTTGTAGTCTTTGTACAACCTTACTGAGCTCTCAAAAGCCCATCCTTCGTTTGGCTCCCTTCTGCAGGTGATGATAAGCTGTAGCAGGTTTGGGAATGAGTTAGAGTCTGAGTGAGATTTTGATGAGCCCATCACCACGGTATAGTAAGACCCCTGCGTGGGTCTGTACTGTTGATTCATCTTTTAGGGATTCAAGTTTGAAAAGAACCTAGGTTTTAATGGTTTAAGTTCAAGCAAGTTTTCTTGTAATCTTGTATTTTGGAGAATTCGAGTGGGTATCGGATTAGATGCTTTGAAGTATGTGGCTGTTTACAGGATTTGATAGGTTTGATAAGATCCGGTAGGTTAACGACCCGGGAGTTCGGGGCGGCGGAGCTCCAAATTTTCGGGGGCGTTACATATATATATATATATATATATATATATATATATATATATATATATATATATATATATATATATATATATCTCTTACTCAAAACATTCCTATATTTTGGACAAGTCCAATATGTTTTCACAATCTAAAAATTTTTATATTCCTTCTTTTATTCTATTTTAAGTCATATACATGTATTTGTGTGTGTGTGTGTGTATATAGATATAATAGTATATTTTATTATCTCTTATATCGCATAAATTTTTATACTCTTGCTAGTGAGTTTTATTAGTAAAAACTTGAACACATGAGTTATTATTATTGCTACGAAAAAAGGTAGAAAACCGAATATAACATTATTTATTATTACTATTTGACATATAAATATGAGTTTCTAATAATTATTACTCCTGTGTGCAACGCACAGGATCACTACTAGTTTTACTTTGAAAAGGCATAATTGTCTTCTGATCTTTTTTTCTCATTTCTCTCACATGTTGAAATCACCACTATCTCGTGGATCTGCCTTTCAACACTAATCACCACCATAGCACCACTGTAACACCACCAACCACAACCACTGCAATACCCCAACACTACCAACCAAATCCACCAAAGATCCAATCAAAAATTCATAATGTACGCACGCGCGAGCACACACAACTGATCGCACCATATCCTCCGCCACCCAACAATCGGCCCGACATAATTCCACCATCATTGGCCGCCACAACCCCACCACAACTGAGAACCCCCTCCCCCCCCCCCCACAACCACCACCACCACCACCATCACCATATCCTCCACCATCGCGCAGCCCTATATTCATGTATGGGTCTACCCTCTTCAACACCAACCCAAACACATATCCTCCACCACCCAACAACCACCGCAAACACACCGCAACAGACACACAACCATCACCAACAACCATTCATATCACCACCAGGGACCACCGACCCAACAGCCTTCCGTTAATAATTTTTAACCAACAATCACACACACCACAGAGATCTGTGTTCGCGCGCACACACTTTAGTTTGCAAAAACACACACATAGATGTAAATGTGCTTACAATTTGTGTGTGTGTGTGCGAGCGCGCGTGCGCCGCACTCATCTATGTGTACGTGTCTGCAAATCCTTGTGTTTGTTTGAGTGTCTGTGCAAAATCGGAGGAAATAAAGTGAAGGTTGCTTTGAAGAGAATTGGAGTATTGGAAGAGTGAAAGGCATTGAAGAGAGACTGGTTGCTGATAAGGAGAGATAAGAGAGGGATACGTGTATTAGTAGTTAACGATGTATATATGTATTTAAGTGTAGTATTGGCATTTTCAAAATACTCAATGTTTGTGTCAGCAAAGTTGTTTGTTACAGTCATAGAACCCTAACGGCTAGGGGAAATAATACAAAATCTTCACATTTTCAATACGGATATCCGCTTTGTGAACACGGTTGTCTTTGACTCTAATTTATCCCTAAATTCAGAACGTTTAGTGGTATTATCCCAAAACGGAAATATCCAAGGCAGGAGAAAATGGAGAAGTTTGCTTGTGCATGCTATATACTTTTTCAAAATTTATGTGTCACTGTAAAGCATATTGGCGAAAATATATCATTTTCTTTATGGCACCCAAAAGTGTGAACAAACATCTCAAGATAGGCATTCCCAAAACAAACAATTGCACATCCATATGGATGTCCAATGTAGGGTTTAGATTCAAGCAAGGCTTGACAGTTAAGTACTTTGGCTAGATCAAATCGGGGTTGTCTTGATGCTAGTAGCATTTTTTAGGAGGTTTGCAGCTCACTGGTGCAGCTTATGGATTACTATACCGTCAAAAATATGTGGATCACGTTGAACCTTCTCTGCGTGTTTCTGTTAATAGTAACATTTTGTTGATGGATAATTACCCTAATTTTCTTTCTCAAAAGTTCAAGAAAGAGCTCAAGAAACTCTTGTCACATGTTGTTCATATGGAGTTGTTTGTATACAATTATTGCACGTTGCTGACGATACTCTGTTGCCATGTGTTGTTCATATCTTTTGACTTTTTTGGAGTGTGCTTTATAGCTAAGGAAGTAGCTATAATATAAATTAGGTATCATATTGTACTTACAAGTTGTTGTGATTTTATTTGCGAATAATTAGATCAATAAAACTTACCTTCTTCCTTGGCATCTATTTTCATCTTGATGTTTCCATTTTGAACTCAAAAATTGTCAAACCATCATGTTATCAATTTCCTTTTTTGAGTTTCAAAAAATGATTCTCGAAAAGATGATGAATTGGCCATTCTTTTTGTCTTAAATTATTCTCAAAGCATGTTATACTACGAAGCAAAAAAGTGTGTATGGAGATGATTGGGGGAGACAAGGTTATAATTGATGGCAAAGGAGTAAGACATCTTTTCTTTCTATCCTCCTGTATCTCACTGGTTGATCACCACCACCCACCATTCCATAACCATACCACCGCCACTACAAAATCGTCACGCCACTAGCTGATATCGCTCAACTGCCATCAACCCCTTAACAACCATCGGTAAACTATGAGAATCACCACCGACCACCTTATAACGGTAAACTATGAGAATCACCAGCGACCACCTTATAACCACCAAAATGTTGAGCTTCTAGCTTGGAGAAGCCTAGACAAACACACTTTTGTTACAACTAAACACTTGCATAAATAGATGTAGGCACAGCTGAATACATCATAAGACAAAATACTAAGACACTACAAGTAGCATACTCAAGATAAGTTCGCACTTGGACACTTGGATGGCCCTACAACAAAATTTCAACACATTCACACACTGACTCAAGATGGACACTAGTGATACAATAAACACTTGTGTTTTCTAATGGATCTCTTAAAGACTCCTTCAGCTTAGATGCCCACCATGGAGAATAAAACCCTTACACAACCGGTATGTTGGTGAGAATAATTTTCCAAAAGCTCCATCTATGAAAGGTGAAAAGGAAATAAGGTTCTAGGTACTTTAAACGTGACACCATGACATCAAGAGAGATGTAACACAGTGAGAGAGAGTCATGGACAATTTTGGAGAGAGAAAGAGCCGGTGGTGACTCTTCCTTTCTCAACACCGAATATCTCTTCTTGAATCACACGTGTGGATTACTTCGATCACAAGTCAAATTGTATGTTCCTTGATTTCCTCCAACGATATTAGACGTCTTCATAACAAATATTGATTAGTCCCACCTTTTGTTTAGTAGTACCACAATATTATCAACCAAATTTCCTTGCATGTTTGTTTTCGAAAGTTTCTATCCAGATTCTCATTTTAGTTTGACTTACTTGACATCATCTAGGTATCTAGATATAGACATATTTTGTATGGATTTTCAAACTTTTGGTGGTCTTATCCAACTTCAGAGAAGATGTTCACTTTCGTTATCGTGAGTATTATCTTTGTGGTGATGTCCTATTCTTGTAAATAACTCCTTGAGGTTCCCCTCAGCTTCTCTCTGAAGTTATCCCCTACTTGTTTAAAACATGGTACCACAATCTCAAATATTCTCTTATTGGCTTCCAACATGCTTGAAAAAAAAAATTTATCCCAAAAGATGAGTTATGCAAAGAAGTATCAGCTCTTAAAGTCTACTTTGCAGAAAAACACCTCTTTATATCCATCTACAATGAAGCTTGTTGCAATTTTAGTTGTTACTTGATGTTCAACTAAGGCTACCTTATCTAAAGTTGATCCACCTTAGTCATCAATGCATCTCTTTATTAATGGTAACCGAGTTTAACTTTTCTTTTTCTTAATAAGTCCTTCCTTTTGTCAACATCTATTTCTTTCCTTAAGTGACAACGTTTTCGGCCGTGTTTCCACAAATGGCTCTTGAGAATCCCATTCTTTTTCAATCTCAACTTCGTCTTCAGCGTCAAAAAAGTTATGTTGCTTAACCATTGTTGTTGCAGCAGAAGCTTGAATGTCGGCACTCCTCTTGGATATCATATGCATTTTACTAGCCATTAGATGTTGCCTAATTTCCTTCAATTGCTTTTTGTATTGCCACATTCTTAAGCGTAGTACCTTTTTCCCATAATTGTAACAGTTGTTCGCCCTTTGCTTATCATTTTGTCCAACTCTCCGTTTTTTAGAGCTCCCTTTGTGGCAAACACTTCCCTTAGGAAAATTTTTTGCTCCTGACTTGGTAGCAGGAGAAACCTGCTACCCCCTTACGTGGCAGCCTGCCATTGGTCCATCTATCTGGCAAACATGCTCCTCGCACGTGACAATCTTCTTGCACTTAACGGCCTTCTACCATCATTCTTTCTCCTGGAATTTCGGCTAAGTGGAGCTGATTTATGGGAGAGACTTCTATCAGGTCTCTCTCTTCTTTTCCTATCTTCTTCCTCCCCAAACACTCTCAAATCTTCTGGTGTGGAATGATCTTCATCCGTTGCTTTTCTCTTGTTCATCGTCTTCACTTCTTCGTCTTACGACACCGTCACACCTCTACAAGAAGCCAAAGCAGCCCTATGAGACCCAAAGGATAATGGGTCTCAATGGGTTTGCTTCTGCCAAATGCCAATATGGCACAATTAATTCTACATTCCATTAAATAATCATGGACCATTACTTGAACTACTATAAAGATTCCACACTCGTCATTTCAAAGGCAGAACCACATGCTTTTCAAAAAGTTTATGGCGAGCTCATCCGCCATGAAGCACAATCACGCCCCCTACCTGAGGTAACGCCGAAGGTAATCAACCCGTCGGCACGGTGAAACTGCTGTCCCAAGTCACGCCCCAGTAGCAGGTTACACCGGAGGTAATCAACTCACGGGCACGGTGGAATACGGCCATCATTAGCTCTCTTTACACGACCATGCCTGCTACTGTGTGACTTCATTGCCTGGAAAAAGCTATTCCTTATTTCCAATCAACTGTCTCTCTTTCTCAAGCATTATAGGGCACACGCTACTGGGTGATAACAATCTGCCCAGCCAAGAAGAAAGGACACATAACCACTTGCCTTGCTTGTTTCCTGTTTCATATTTCCAATTTCACTTATGTTTTCCTTTGGTTGAAATTCCAGGAGAAAGAATGATGGCAGAAGGCCGTTAACTGCAAGAAGATTGTCACGTGCAAGGAGCATGTTTGCCAGACAAATGGACCAATGGGAAGCTGCCACGTAAGGGAGAAGCAGGTTCTCTAGTTACCAAGTCAGGAGCAAAAAATTTTCCCTTCCCTTATCTTCATGTTTATTCCATCTTCCAACAGTAGGACTCTTGATTTCCTTTTTCATTTGTTTCTCAAAAGTACATCTTCCTTATTTTTAGATAGGGAATTAAATTTATGATTACACGGGTATTTTTGGCTAGCCAATAGACTTTTCAGTTCTAGCATTTTTGTTTGAGCTTGCCAACCACGAATTGTCGTAACCAAACCGCAAATTATAGGTCTCAACCGGTGTATAAGATTCCTCTCATCATTAGATTATGGATCTAATTTAAAGATTTTCTGAGAAAGGGACTTTAGCTTTGTAAAGTATTGATTGATACTCATGATCCCCTACGAAAGCAATATTGCAACACTTATCTTAAGCACGTACATAGCCTTCCCGGCTTTGATCTCCTACTTCTTAAACTTGTGAGTGTTCTCCTTTAGACTTCAAGCATGTCTGCTAATATGCATATAATTTTTGTTATCGAACTTCTTTAACCTATCAAACGCTCTCCTTGGATATGCCATTATGACTTAGTATGCTCCCTCTTGCATTCACCAAGCAGGTCCCATACCAACGAACTTCACAGCCTTGATGTCACAATGAGTCAAATTTTGGAGCCTTGTCCATGTAGGCACTTATTGGGATAACACGTGTGCTTATAGAGATGCTTGCATGGAAGGACTCTGGAACGTTCTGGGATAATCTAGATCATCTTGTATATTCTTGTAATGGTATATTCTAGAAGAATAACCTAGAAAGGTTCGAAGCTCATAGATTTCTAGATGTTTTTCTAAAGAAAATTCTGCAATTGTAATGGTAACCGTTAGATAGGATTGACCATCACTATCCATAGTACTCATGTACCAGTTATTCACCAAATAATCACAAGAGATTGTCTTACATATTTCCTTTTTTCCCTTCCTGCAAAGTTTGAATTGTATGAATGTTTGAGTGCCCGAAGGCTCAAGAGAGGAGTGAGTGGCTTACACAATTAGTGTCGGGCCAAAGAAGAATTATGCAGTACTTGTCGAGATGTGCAAGTAGGAGCACAAAGGCTGACTTAGGCATCCACAGGGGTGAACCACCTAAGTTCCACATGATTGAAATAGAGTTGTGCTTGTCGAACTCTAGGGCCATGATAGGTGGCATCACAACAGTCGTTTCTTGGGAGCTATTGCTAAAGTTAAGATGGCTAAAGAGGGGTATACCAAAGAGGTTTCGATGAGGGGTAACAAGAACACCTAGGCAGTTGCAGACCTCAATGCCTTGGCTGCTTATTTTTAAGTTACCACAAAAGAGCAATGTCGTTCTGTGGAGAGCTCGTTGGCCAAGTTTGAGAAGAAGCTCGAAGCATGCCAACGAGCTAGACTACCTGTTTTGTCTCTACCAAAAATTTGGGGACGCGTCATTCAAGTTAAAAGAATAATATATTTAAGCTTTGGTGGAGTGAGTTGAAGCACTTGAGAAGGACACCGAGGTAAGGTCAAATGTTGACAATACGCCTCTCTTTGATGTCATTGGTGGTAATAAAATGGAAGCACTAGAGAAGGAAGTGGTAGAACTACATGCCAAGTTAAAGTTGTGCAAGATCGCCCTTGCCAACAATATTGGGGCAAGGTAGGCTTCCAGGCTTGCAAGAAGGTGTGGACTCCCTAACCTAAGGCTTATGGCAGCATGAGAGATGTAAGTGCCATAGTCACCTTTGGGTAGGGCGTGGGGCATTATTTTGAGGCACTCAAAATTAGGGACAAGGATGAGAAAGTCCAAGTTGTTGCACTGTACTTAAGGACACGGAAAAACTTTGTGGAGCCATCGGAGTGCTGACAAAAAGAAAGGTACATGCAAGGTTGGCACTTTGTATGACTTTAAGACGGAGTTGAATAAGCAATTTTATTTTGAAAACATCAAGTTTGAGGAAAATCACAAACTGAGGAGGTTGAGGCATACATGTTCGCTGTGGGACTATGTCAAGGAGTACTCGACAATCATACTCGAGCTTCATCACATGGCTGACATGGAGGCACTATACAGGTTCATGGATGGACTGCAACCATGGGTAGCGTAAGAGCTTCAACATCATGGGTAGAGAAGCTCACATCTACACTTACATCGACCAAGAAGATAGTTGAGTTCAAGAAGAAAAAATGCTCCAAAAGTCCAAGGAAGGACCAAGACAAGAGTCCTCTAGAGGATTGTGCAATGGAAAGGGAGACAAAAAAAAAGGCCACAAAAAGGGATTAGATGGGGAAATGAGTGATAATGGGGAAGGAATTACCCCAAGGGGTGGAAGTAGTTCTGGGTATCTATGCGCTACTAGATTAAAGCAGAAAATAGGTGTTTTTTATGCGATGAACCTCATCTTGAGATTGTCTACAAAAGAAGGCCATGCGTGCCGTTGTGAAGTCTAAGATAAAGGAAATGAAAAACTCCTCAGACTAGAAAGATTTCCAGTTTCGGTATTGTCTTCTTTGAAGAAGATGGTGGACCAGCCTGACACATGCGCAAAGGCAGTGTAAGCACTTGTTTTCATGACCAAGACGGGGGTTGGGGGGCCTAGTGTACCTTTGAGAAATGGATACTAGCCTATGTCAAGGCCAAAATCAACGGGAGGAGCATTGCTGTACTAGTTGACACATATTTCAATGCAAACTCTATGGATCTAGGAACAGTGAACCAACTCGACATGCTAATTATTGTGGATGAAGGCATGATAAAGTCTATGAACTCTAGGGCAAAACAGGATCGTGGCATAGTGGAGGAGGCCGATATCCAGTTTTTTGATAGAAGGGAAGGCAACTTTCACCGCGACTGACATTGATGACCATGAGTTGATGCTTGGAATGGACTCATGAAAGAGGCTCATGTCATTCTGATGTCCTAAGCATACGCCATGTACTTATTGGGTGGGAAGTGCCTAAGACTAGTCTAATCCAAATTGTGTATAAAGAGTATGCCAACTTTAAGGTGAGATCCTTTAAGCTTATCAAGTGTCGGAGCATGGATGGGCAGCATGCAATCATGGCTAATTCTTCACAAGGTTCAAGTACTCGAGACAGTCAATCATATGCAGCCATTGTGAAGGGAAGACATAACAAGGCATGATGAGGGCGTCATTGGATTTGGTGGGAGAGAATGTCATGGCCTGCTCAGTTTCGGACTTGTGGGATGACATAGGGATGCTTGCATGGAAGGACTCCATAATTTTCTATGATAATCTATGAGTATCTTACATATTCGTGTAATGGTATATTCTAGAAGAACAATCTAGATAGGTAGGGAAGCTTGCACGTTTTTAGATTTCTTATAGGAGAATACTAAAATTTTGATGGTAGTCGTTGAATAGGGTTGCTCACCACCATACATTGAGGAGATGGAGTAGTATAAACTATAAATAGGGATTATGACTTCTGTTGTATTGATCCATGAGTTATTTACTAATTCACCAGATAATTACAAGAGATTATCTTACATATCTCCAGGACCATCGTATCTTCTCTTCTCATCTCACTATGTTTTTTCTATTCTTATCTCATAATCAGATTACCACCACCACATCTTCAACCACCATATCCTCAACCACTAACAACCACCATATCCTCAACCACTAACAACCAACACCACTGTATACTCTCCTCCCACTGGCTTTTATTCTCTCCTTTTCTTACACTCTTATAACCACTACATAGCCTTGACCATTGACAACCACCATAGCACCACCATATTGATCTCTCTTTAGATCTGTCCTCTTCAACTCCAATCCCAACATCACCACCACAACATTCCAACCACAACACAACGGCACCAACCACAACCACCACACTACCCCAACTCACTAATTACCACGACACCCACCACATCAATCTGTGCCTACAAACACGCACACCTCAACACCACTAACCACCAAGACACCATCACAATTAAAAGCATCTAAATCACAACCCCACCCACCCTCTGTCGATAACCTACCTCCAAAATATGCTTGTACCACATTTCCCCTTGTCTGGAGATAAGTCCCTCGAATTGTCTGGAGATAACACTTGAAGTTGGCTATTTTGCAACGACTCTTCTTGATATTTAGTCGTGCAATTTTTAGTAACCATGAATTGATTGCTTTCATCTTTAAAATACTATTTTGTTTCAGCCATGTTTGTCATTATTTTATTTTTATTATCTAAAGAATAACTATCGACTTCTAAATTTTCACGTCCAACAAACGAGAAAATAAGCAATTCAACTTCTTTCCTCATCCACCCAACTCTGTGAATCAATGCCCAACATTCTTTCAATTCATCCTCTACATCCTCTAAAAAGGATGGATGATCTATTCCCATTAAGGTTTTAATATAATTTTCAAACCGATATAATTCATTGGAGGTATCTACCAAAATTAATGGTAGAATAGACTAACCGTGGTTTGCATCAATGCAATTCATTAGATCATACCAAAATTCCATTAAATCATTCATTGTCGACTCCATATAAAATGAAAGAGATAATGATTTAAAATTTCTAGGCACTAATAATGCCGAAGTACGACATTTCATCAAATCTACCCAGAAATCGGCCCTTAATTCATCAAATCGGGCCTGAAATTTCAAGGAAATGCTTGGAAACATATTGTTGGCATTTCCCACTTTCAGGTACAAGGTCCCACTGGACGTGCTAATGTTCATGTTGCTGGGCAAACTCACTATCGATCAGTGCACCAGCGGCACGATTGATTAAAAGTGCGGGATCTTTTTTACCCCTCGGGCCTGGGGACTTTCCTGAAAGCGAGAAATTTCGACGAAGAGATAGAAATCAAATGTAAAAAGACTACGTGCCTATAAATGACGAAGAGAGTTTCGATTGATTGCGAATGTTTACACAACAATGTTTCCAAGTCTGAAAACTGAACTTCCTATCGATTGCAGCAGTAACCCCGGACACAATTTCTACAGCGCACTGAATTTCCTATCTATATTACGGAGATCATCTAATAAACTGCCTAAAGAAGTCTAAACAAGCTATTATTCCTAGTCTAGTTTTGTTGAGAGTTTGACGACCTCTTTTTTGTTGCCTTCCATTTGCTTTTATACTTGGGGATATTTGTAACCGCCTTCCCTTGATAACTGTCACTCCTTATATTTATTGGAAGTAACTTCTCAAACCCACGATCGATTGCTCCCTCCAACATCTTCTCAAACATGGTTTGTAGAAAATAACTACCATTACAAGACAAGCTATCCACTTAAAGATAAACTACCAACTTAAAAATAACCACCCACTAATAAATAACCAACCACACTTATCCCTTATCGATAAGACATATTTTCAGAAGTTGGTTTCTTTCATTTGTTGAATCTTTCATTATCTCTTCAGAAATAATAAAAAGTAAATGCTATTGAATGACATTTAATCAAAGTGAACTTATTAGTAAAAATATATATTTTGTGGTGCAAACAGCAATACATTTCCTGGCGTTGGACTCCACATTGGTTATTAAAACTAAACAGGTTTCGTGTTTAGGTCATAAAAAAATGACACTAAAGATTTTCAATGACGCCCGTGAAACTTCTCCGACTTGCAAAAAGGAAAAATAGAGAAAAAACAGAAAAAACAATTGTCTGACGGCGTTATAAGCAGCCTGTTTAAAGTCATTTTATTACATCTTTCTTCAAATCCGCAATCAAAAGCACAAAGATCTTCCCGCTTGCTTCCCGATTCCACCGCAGAAGTCCCACCGCCGTTCAAGCCCTAACTCGCCAATCCCCATAACTCCACCGACTGACCATAGCTGTACTGGCACCACCCACCAGCAAAGATCCTTCAAATTGATTGATTGATTGATTGCTTGGTTAATAATGAGTGTCGAACCGTTTAACAAGTAAAAATTACCTCGACCCATTTCTTTTCACACTGCTCAAATGCTCAGTTCTCGTAATCATCGGTTTTTTGGCCCTAATTTTTGTTTGCGGCGATGAATTTTGGATGGACAGGTTGGTGAAGCTTGCTGCTAGGGCATTTTACGATGACGTAACGACAAAGGGCGACAATCAACCCAAAAGCGGGCGGAGTGATAATCGAGGGATTGCTGTTGTGGTACTTGATGCCCTCACAAGGTTCCTTTTCCTCGCTACTTCACATATTTATTTGGCTACTGTTATTCTTTGACTGCATATTGTGCGCATACTCTGATTAATATGTACTCATTATTAATTGTTTATTAATGGTAGAATAAGTTGTATGTGTGAGTATTAACATGTTTCACAGCTGCTGGAGATTTGAATAGTAAAGAGTTTGGTTAATCGCGAGAAAAAAGGGGTGCTTTGGTCTGAATGATTCCAATCTGAGCTAGGTGAAAATCATGGAATTCTGCTTTTGCGGCTTTTGTGGGGGAAAGAATAGTTTCCATCGCATTTAAAGGGTGAAATGAAGGGATCCAGACCCTGTGGAATTACGATAGTAACTCCACACGTTGATTTTCTCCATTTATTCTCGATTATAAGGGTTAATGCCAAATTTGTTTCAAAAATCAGCTTGAGTACCGAACATTTAAAAAGTGTCAAATCAGTACCCAAACATCTGTTCTTGAACCAATTGAGTCCAGGATCTAAACAATCTTATTTTTTTGAACTTCCTCTTCGTGAAAAAAGGAAAGGGGACGTGGGTATGAACCAGGATGTCGGGGGTTCGAATCTTCGATACATTTCAAAATCGAAAGATTTTTCCTCTTGATTTGAATGACCGTTTTTTGACTATTGCTCTTGCTTTGTATGGGAGATGATCTCCACTAAACTAGGGAAAAAAGAAGGTAGGGATTGTAAACCACGTTGCAATTTACGGAAACATTGGTTTATACATTCCTCTTAGTCTCGACTTTAGGGATCATTTGTTCGATGTTTTTTAGGGGACCTCCGTAAGTTATAACTAAAAGCACGAAATGATTTTTCATTATCGCAAATGAAGTAATGAGCTTCCTAAGGAGGCAAACTACCGTCAAATTTTTCAGGGAAAAGTTGCTAAATATGAAAAAAAGGCTTTTTAATTTATTTGGGTCCATTAAGACTCATATTTTGCTAACACTTACTATACACTTAGTTCATGCACAAGGTACAATATCATTTGGCTCTGTCAATAGCAAAGACCCCATCACCATTCTTCCACCCCGATTACTTCTTTGTCTTCTTCTAACTACCCATCACCGTTACATCAGCCTCCTACCTTATCCCAGGCACACGAACCAAACCCACCATCACCCCCAGGCTGGTCTTCCGGTGATGACAACTAAAGGAGTTGACCAATGGGTCCCGACTGGAGGAGCTATGGTTCCATGTGGGGGCCAGCAAGAGGGTTTCTTGGATTCCCATTGAATTTCACTTTTTTTGCTAGTGGGAGCTAGAGAAATCTGCTTCAATTCGAGATTCCAATTGAATTAGAGGTCGAATCTCCATCTCATGTTACTGGGATCTTAGATTGCAACCACTTTATTATTTGCAACTACTTTGGTGGTTAGGGTTAATGACTATTGGAGAAAGGGATCTTCGAAAGAGCAAAAATACGTGGAATCCTTTGTTTTGGAATCCTTCTTACTGCAAAAGATAGACTAGAGGGGCTGTCAGTCTATCTTTATGTTATGGTGCGGTAGAGGCTACAGGAGACGGTTGAGGCAGTAATGGAGGCGGTGGGTAGGTGGAATGGTGGATTTTATGGAAGTTGCAGCTTTGGCGGGTGGATATGGTGGTGTTGGTGGGGGCGGCGTTGTGTGGGTTGCGGTGGTGGGATGGACGTTGGCGGCGGTGTTGAACAGGTATAGTGGTGTTGGCCATAGGCATGGTTGTGTTTGTGGGTAGGTATAGTGGTGTTGGCGGGGTTGGTGGTGGATGCGTAGGGCGGCAGTGGAGGTGGTGTGTGGGTGTTCTTGGCAGCAGTTGCGATAGGTGCGCAAATCGTGTTGATGGTGTTGGCTGGCGAGTTGACATTGCTGTTGGTAGTTGGGTGCGGTGGTGTTCACAAACAAAAGAAGAACAACATAATTCTGACCAGGGCATGCCTGCATGTTTGTGGTGGTGGTGTTTAGGGGTTCAGGTCTTGTTGTTGCTATATGTTTGGGGTTCAATCTGATCGCTTAAGACACTGATAGATTGTGGTGGGTCGGGGCTGTGTGATGGAGGCGGCGGCGGTGGGTGTTTTGCAGCTGGAGTTGTGCTGGATCTTGTGCGGCTGGAGGGGTGGTGGTTGATGAACTCGACTTAGAAAAACAAGAGGGGAAGAAGAAGTGACTAGGCCATCGTCCATTTTTTGTTATAATGACAGCCTTATTATTTTGATTTTTCAACGTTTTCAAGCTTCTGTTAGCCGTTGGTTTAGTTTAATACAAATGTTTAGGTACTAATTTGACACGCTTTAATAGTGGGTACTCAAGCTGGATTTTGGTGATATTTTAGAGTACAAATTTTGGCATTAACCACAATTATAACTTCCTTCAAATTTTCAACTGTGCGGATGGAAAGAGCATGGAAAAAAGATTTGACACCAATTTTTATGTTGTTTGGTACTCCGAACAAAAGTTTACGGCCCTAAAACAGTAAAGAACAGGAATTAAAACAATAGAACAGGGGAAGCTAAATAGATGAACTTGACCTAAATTGGCTAAATGGGGACTCTCACTTCTGCACACTCCTATCTCTGCTGTTATCATCCATGGTTATTACGTGATACGGACGGCACACTGTAGATAACATGAAACTGTCCAGCAATTGTTAGTATGACTTGGTAAGGTGTTCAAGGATGTATATTGTGACACCTTGTTCTTATATGTAGCAATCGTCAGTTACGTATCAGGCCCAAGAGAAAAGGTGTATGCACTAGAAGAACCCAAAATTTTAGTCTGAAGTTGAAAAGTAAAAGTCGCCTATTCAATTTTCAGTATGTGTGCACGTATGTTGCTTTGTGCTTTACGAACTGTCGATCCTGTATTTCAGGCGTCAGTGGGTAAGAGAAGAAGATTTGGCAAAGGACTTGAAGCTGCACTCTAAACAACTTCGCCGGACTTTGCGGTTCTTTGAAGAAGAAAAGCTAGTCACTCGGGATCATAGGAAAGAGGTGTGCATTTGTTAACTTATATGGTGACGAGCATACAGCCATTAGATAGATTTTATAGCAAACTGGGATGAAATATATTGCGGTCAAAACCAAGAAATCAAAATACCCATATGCGCTTTAGGGCCAAACCATAGAGATTTGGAGTTTCTACACAAAACGGAGATCGTTTCGAAAGGTCTGAAACACATTAAAGCCTCACAAATTGAGGATAAAACCACAACTGCTAAGCGAAAATTCAAAACATGCCACACAAGCAGCTACAACTGCGTCAATCATGGAACCCATACTGATATTATCTCATCTCATACCAATAAAGAGCTAGTAGGCTTGACCAATGCACTAGATCCATTTAACACAAAATTGGACTGTGGTTCTGTGGAAGTTTCCTTTTGGGCTCCTCTCTTATCATAGTCCAGAGAAGTTACTTCGTAGAATCTACCACCATCGGAGGAACATTTACTAACACATTTGGGTGCATGATAAGAGGAATGCTATCTACTGTTACTTTAGGTCCATATACCATTGCCTTCGTTTCTCCTTTTGTCTTTCTCTTGGGTATTCAGAAAGAGGTACCGCTGTGCCCATTATTGTCTACAAATTTGTAGAGGTAGAATGCTCTTGTTTTGTTAATTTGTTCCAGGAGAGACTTCTTTTTCTTGGTGTTCTTTCTCATACTACGCTGTGCATGTTCTGCTAGTTTACTTTATCCACTTGGTCCTGAAGAGAATAAGATAAATTTACATGTGGTGAAAGCCTTACGTTTATGATTCTAACTTGTACGAAGGTGTGAACAGTGTTTCCTCAATAATTTATGGTTATTCCCTGACTAATGGTTTTTTCTCATGGAAGAAGCAAATACGTCTACTGCATATTAGGACTAGGTAATAACCAGCTTGTTTGCCTAATTGTGACAGAACATCTGTTCTTTACGTCGATGAATGAGTTATATTGGGTTTGATGTTTACAGACGGCAAAAGGTGCAAAAATATATAGTGCTGCCGTAGCTGCCATTGCTGATGGTCCACAAAATGGAAGAGAGGGAGATGAAAAGATTAAGCTGCACACTCATTCTTACTGTTGCCTAGACTATGCACAGGTTTCTCTTTTTTGATCCATTTTGGTATGTTATATAGTGGTTCTATATAGATGGTGGCTCTTTACTATTGGGTACACATTAGGTACCTGGCACACCGTGTATATATATTAAGCGCTAAAAATTTATTCTATCCACTGCATTCTGGGTATTGTATCAGCAAAAGTAGGGCCAGATCTCTCTCTGGTGCGCACGCTCTATTTCTTTCGGGAGTTCAACCGAGCGCGTGCGCTCTCTCTCTCTCTCTCTCTCTCTATATATATATATATATATATATCTATCTCTTTCTCTCTCGTGTGTGTCCGGCATGGCATGCAGCAGTTAGTGATTTCCAAAGGAGGAGGAGGACATACCCGTATGAGCTCTGTCGTCTTGTAAGAAGGAGATAGCTCTTTTCTCGATGTTGTCAATGTGGGTTTTATCGTTATTCACCATGTAACTTTCCAGCTTTTTTTTCTTTATCTTGGTACCCACTTATTGACTAATTATCTAAAATATCCCCAAAAGCTCATAGAAATAATATTTGTACTTAAACTCATACAAACATTCTGAAACTCATTCCAACTCTACAATTTCAATATTTCCGAAAGAGCCCACCAATGCAACAAAATGTCTCACTAATTTGGTTGCAAGGATTAATATTTTTGTTTTCTTGATGAAAGGGTCGACTTTTATTAACTACTGGGTACATCATTTAGGATAAGCCGGCATCAAAAAGGCTGGCGTCTCTTCTAGCCGTATGGTACTATTAGATAAAGTAAAAAATTGGCTAGAGAATATTTCCTTACGCATACATTATGCGCATACATATATTTGCCATATCCCCGCCGCACCTGTATCCCTCTTTTTTTTGAAATGACGTATTCGCTTATCCGCACCTGTGTTGTATTGCGCCTGCAGCGGAGTCCGTGTTTCCTAGCTGGCCACAAGCTGGCATATTTGTTTAGGCCTAAAAACTTTGGCTTGTGCTTTTTTGTAAAGATGACCGAACGTCTCCTCCTGCGTGGCGAGTGACTTGGCATTTTCTCCAACTGTTTTGGCCTGCAAAAGAAGTGTGCTGAGTCGTTCATCACGTGATTGTAGGTGCATAGATGTTTTGAAGAAATACCATTTGTCGAGTACATGGATGCTACGTAGCACGGACACGGACATCGACACTGACTGGGGCACCGGAAATACAATTTAAAAAAAAACCAGATTTTGGACAGCGCTGAATTTTTTAATATATTTTACTTTTATATATATAGATATTAAATGAATATAGTAAAAATAAACATCAATAAGAGCAGCTGAATTTTGTTCAAAATAGATGAGAAAGAAAAACAGCGACATGAAATAGAAAGAAGGAATAAAGATATGGGACCAAAGGGACGAAGAAGAGGCTTATATAGCCATATGGGTCTGTGGATGAGGTTGGAGATGTTGACTCATCTCCCTCTGGACTGGTAACCATGGATGCTCTCGGTAACAAAAAAGAAGGAAAAGAGAGAGAGACGAGAGAGAAGGAAGAAGGGTACCTTTGGCTGGAACCCAGTGAGATCCTGTGCTGAAAAGATCGGTTGTCTGTCTGCTTTCTCTTTTTTTTTCTCTTTGTTAGGTAGCCAACAGCCGCATAGAGGTTTGGGTCGATCCAATTAAAGTTTGGGTTAAAAGTTCATTTCTTAGAAAGGCCCAGATTTGCCAACTACTACACACTAACCCCGAAATAAGTTCAAAATATTGGACCCATACGTTTGGACACTTCTTCAAGAGGTGTCCGACAATTCTCTCAGAGGTGTCCAACATGGTGTCTGGTAATTAAAAAAAAAAAGACGGACATCGCCTCAGAGGAGTCGAAAACGTGTTCGGAGGTGTCGTTGAGGTGTCGGGGTGTTGGTAGGTGTCAAACACCATCCCTCAACCCCATATATGAGGTGTCGGTGCTTCCTAGGAGGGATGAGGGGTGATGATAGGCTTTACGTTTACCAGCTGTGCTGGGTTGAGAATGTGCTGCATGGCTGGTTTGTACATTTGGATGATGTAGCCTCGACGTGCATCAGACCCGAGGATGACATGGCAGTAGAGAGAAAAATGATGACTTAGAGGATGTGAGAATGAGTCAACCGTTAGAGAATGAAGAGGACATGGAATGAGTCAGTCGGATTGGATTCTGACCAAGGATTTAAAGGACCTTGCTACTTATCGAATCTGCATCTCTATATAACTGCATAGATATTTATGGTTGATGCAACCAACTTGTTATGATTGCGTGGCGGCAAATCATATGGTTCCATCGGCTCAGAATTATGTCCAAAAAGAAAAACGGCTGTTCAATTTGAATATAAGTATTTGTTCTGCGGAGAGACACAATTTTTGTCAAGGGGTACCATGTAACACAGTCACTTGAGTTTGGCTATCATGCAAATTCGGGAAGGATATTGCAAACTTTTTGTTCATTAATTGCCAACAGCTTTTAACATCTAGCAGACCACGAAGCTCTATGAATTAACTCTAAAGTCACGTTATGTCCATTCACAAGCAAATGAGAAACACTCATCCGCCAACTCATTAACACTAATCTAAGAAACTATTATAGTCTTGCTCTTCTTTATCATACACACGAGCTATGTTACATGGACTCTTCAAAATGCGTGAAGTACCCGTGTCGGACATCGACACTTGGTCATGGATATGAGATATGTGTCTGACATATCCGTAGGAATGTCACTAAGAACACTATCTTTCAGTTCGTTATTGCTTTGAGATGATCTCAGTTTAAATTGAAACGATTTTCGTAACTTAAAACGTCATGTAGACTAAGGAATAAGTAAAATACAAGAATAGAAAGGAACATTTTGCCGTGTTCTCGTGTCTTGGGTTTTGAGAAACAGACAAATCCGACAATTGGACACATATCGACTCGGATACTCGTACCAAGTCCACATAACTAGCACACGAGGCCAGGGTCCCATGGTCTTGTTAAGGTTGACATGTCCTGCACCCAAGTCAAGAGAGGTCCACGAAGATGTTATATATATTATATTGATAAATTCCTTCTTGTTATTTACAGTAACTCTCTTTTAGTTGTCAACTCCCCTTTACTCTAGCAAACTTCGGACGATTTGTATTGAATTGCCTTGGTAGGGTTTTTAGATTAGGCGAAGAACGAAGATCATACATTTTAATACTTCCTTTGTCACTCTTTTACTGAAAAATAACGTGCGGATATGGTTAGAGGTCGTCATTAAATAGTCAAAGTTCCTTGCACTTTTTAGCTACTTCTTCAAAAAGATTCAAGCACGTTTTGGCCTACTTATTGGCTTAAAAACTTGCCCAATTAATACTTATTGACCTGCCAGCTATACTTTGAGGTAGCTGCAAATTGCTTTGGGAAAAGTCATGTGTGCCTTGACACTAGGGCTAGCCTATACTCGTTACTCATATCTTAAAAGTAGGTAGAGAGGTTGAAGGATGCCTGCTTTTCCATTCTTTTTAGCAACTTGATTAATTCTATCAATGCTATTTTTGTAAGCATTAATAATCTAAAGAAAAGAGCTGTTGCAGATATACGATGTTGTGAGGTACAGACTGCATCGCATGAAGAAAAAGCTAAAAGATGAACTGGATGATAAGAACACCGTTCAGGAGTATACATGCCCCAAGTGTGGGAAAAGGTTACATATAAACCACTTTTAATCTTGGGTTGGGCTAAATCCACACCTTCTGTTCTCTAAAAGATGCACTAACCATACTTTCTCACTATTTAACTGCAGCAAAAAGTGTGGGTTTAGGATCACCCTTGCTCTTTTGGTCTATACGTATAAGTATGTTACTAGTTTTGAGATTTCATCTTTTGCTGATACTATGTTCAGATATACTGCTCTGGATGCAATTAGACTGGTTTCTCTTGATGATGAATACTTCCATTGTGAAAGTTGCAACGGGGAACTAGTGGCTGAGAGTGACAAGTTAGCCTCTCAAGAAAAGGGAGATGGTGATGACAGAAGGAAGTATCGTGAACACTTGAGGAATATGCTCCAAGTGATGGAGGTTCGTACTGTTATATACTTCGTCTTGCTCTGCCGTTAGTGTTACTTATTTGTCGATACTTGTATTTTGAGATGGAGATGAGTTTTCACACCATGCTGACCTAATCGATGCTATTAGCATTGTTATTACTTGTTCATTTCAATTTATTGACACATGATAACATGAGCAGCATTACTATATTTGTAGAGTAATGCCTCTGAGGCAGGGAGTGTCACTTGTATAGTATGTTTTGGGTTGGGAGCAGGTGCCAAAGCGTGTAACCTAGAATCGAAAAGTTACGCATGTAATGGCCTGTTCTTGTTCCTGACCAGCTTACTCATGGTATTATTGGCCTCTTGTTTTGCTATTGGTACTAGTGCTTTGGATGCTTTTGAAAATTTAGTAGTAAATTGAAATATTTCTAAAATTTAGTTTCCGTTACTTTTGAATTCAATTGGCTCAAAGTAAATCCAAAAATTAGATATAAAAGACTGTGATCAACGGTCGATTACCAAAGGTCACTGATCATTTGCTGTTCCTACTCATGTATCTTCAGCTGAGAATTACATATTTATTTGCTAGGAAGGCACCAAGGGGAATGCAACCCAAGCATATATGCCAAACAGTAGCCCAACACAAAATGCATCCAAAACAATACAAAACCCTAACAAGAAACCTAGCAACGATAAACCCCTCCTACAAAACTAGCCAGACCCAGCTTGTTAAGCTTTCGATCCCCGTCATCCTACAATTGTTTTCAAAGGCTTCAAGGCCCGTCACCTCGTCACCACCAACTGAAAGACCAAGAACTGAGCTAAATATGCCCCCAATAGAAAAGCTTGCATCCCTGGCTGTACACATGCTCGACAGGAACCCCTAGTTAAATAGGAATGGTGTTCTGATTTGAGTGAAAGGGGGAAGCTGGTAGACCTTGTAATATTCTTATTAGGGTTAGTTAGATTGACCTCCCTCGAGGTAAGTAAAAAATACAGATGGCACTGTACTCCCTTCTGGTTTCATCGTCTGTTACATAGACCTCTCCTAGGGTTGTTGGCCAAGTCCGACACCACTGAATTTGCTGTTCTTACTGAATATTCCCCTAATATTGCCCATTTCACCCATCTACCCAAATACAACCCCAAATCTAGTTTTCTATTTTTCGCTCACTGACATCTACACAACTACCGCCACCTCTTCCTTCTACGATTTATCTCAAAGCACAAGTACCCCCATCAGCGCTCTCACCCCTTGGATTCTTCAAACCATTTTCTTTTGCCTATGTCTCTTCACATCACCTCCACACCCACTCGAACATATATGCGTATGGCAACCATCGAACCCATCATCAAGCTTTTACAATTACCATCGAATTCATCGTGCAATCACCATCGTTGCCGATCTTGGGAGTTATAACATTGACTCTTCAAACTAGGGAAACCTATGTAACTCAATTGGTGGCGGGGCTAGACATTAACCTGAAATCGGCTCGTGGTTCAAGGATGGCTATGGTGGTTGGTCCCTGCCTTCGCTCGGAATCCATGGGTATATATACGATTTCAGCCAGGTATTGATTGAAGGGTTTGGCTTTGGTGGTTGCCAGGATTACAGGTTTGGATGGCCGAAGGGTTTGTTGATGGTGGTGTGGATCGCTGGCCATGGTCTGGCAATGGTGCTGGCGGTGGCCGGTTTCAATGTTGAGTGGTGATTGGTTGGAGAAAATGAAGATTGGATTGAGTTGACTCAACTCAGTTCTTTGAGGATGTATTAGTTATTAACTCATATTGAAGTTAAGCTAACTCAGCTCTCAGAAGATTTAGTAACGGAACTTTTAGTAATCACCTGTTAGAGATAAAGTGGTCATTTCACATAGGTCACATATAGAAAAATAATTGTGTATGGGTGTACTTATGAAAGCAGAAGGGCAAAGTCGTAATTTCTTAGGATTGTCAAACTTATCGACAGCTCTGACACGGAGGTCAGTGTCAATTTAGAAACAGTAGGGAGGTATCTATATTGTTGACTCACCTCAGGAGAGTACAATGTAATTGCCCTTCTAATTATTGTAGATGTAGACGCTCTCTTCCTTCATTTTTCACTGGGCTTTTTTATGGTAGTGTACAGGGCCAGACCTAAGAGATTTTCGCAAGTTCATAGGCCACAAAAATGGAAAACGACTATAGATTAATGGAGCTATCTGACGTTGGATATAAAAATAGCGTAAGCTCTCTAAACACACAAAATAACTACTTCAGACAATATCATAAAAGAGAAATGCAGCTTGAGATGAGGTATAATGACACTAGAAAGTTGAAAGTAGAATGTAGAAAGATATATTGTACAGTTTCAAGCGGAGGAAGGACCAAGAGAGTAATGTCCGTTGTGGCATTGCATTAGATAATCGAAATTATAATGTAGAAACAGATACTGTATATTGTTTGATTTCAAGTGGAGGAAGGACCAAGAGAGTGATTTTTGTTGTGAGACCTACTTGTGCCTTGCATTACATAATCCACTTATCATACAAGTTAATCCCACAGTAAAAAATAATGCACACTACGGAATAGTGAATAGGGTTCTCCTGATTGTACTTATTCAAATTCATACCATCTTTAGATTTGGATAACAATATTGTTCTCGTAGACTATTGAAAATCACGATCAGTTTTATTTCGGCACGTCCAAAAGTCAGGTTTGGCTTGGTTCGGTTCAACATCAGAGTTGTAGTCCTTGTTGAAGTAATGAATGAAAGAAGATGAATAAAGAGGTTGTGACATTTTGTCAACCTGAACTGTATAAATAACTTTAAGAGGGCCTAGACTTGGTGGGATATCTCAAGTAGGATATCTTGTGTAATCGCTTATCTGGTGAAACTAACACAAAACATAGGAGACTTGGTTCCTCTTTCACATATTCAAATTAGGTGCTGTTTCTGACATTTGTTTCTTTTGCATTCTAGCCATGATTCTTTCTTTATCTCAGGTAAGATGGTTAAATGACTGCAGGTGCAGCTCAAGCCACTGATGGAACAAATAAACAGAGTTAAAGATTTAGCTGTTCCTGAATTTGGAACTCTTCAAGCATGGGAAGCTCGAGCAAGTGCTGCTGCACGTGCAAATGGTGATTCTGGGGCTAACGATTCCTTTAAATCTTCCGGGCTTGGGTATGGTGGAACACCTATGCCATTTCTTGGGAAGACGGAGGTAACCTTTATTTCTTTTTCTTACTTACCCTTTTCGAGGTTGCTCTCCATGGGTTCTTTTGTGCAGTTACTTTATAACGTCGGCTTGATGATCCATAAATGTGCAGAAAATTGGTTGTCTGTGCAAGATGTCTTATTCAATATTGCAACATCTTTTTCATGTGCCAGTTGGGATTATGTGCTATGTTAACTGTATGCTTGGTTTTCTTGACTAACCATTTACAAGTAGCCAGTGTTGGTTACTTGCGTCTCTTGGCCCATTTAGTTTTTTTTTGGGGTTTATTTATGCTTTTTCCGCGGGGAAGTGTGGGGTGGGGGTTGGGTTGGGGACACTAAAATGTGGTGTTGTGTAGTTGGGGAAAAGTTTCTTGGTCATTACACGTGCATTTTTCTACGATGAAATTGGAGCTTTTACAAACAATTCATGATTTCATGCTTGGCAGGTCGAGATCTCAGGTATTGGAGAAAAAGGCGATAATGTTAAAACTGAGGGTGCACATATACCTATGAAAGTGTTGCCTCCTTGGATGATAAAGCAAGGGATGAACCTTACAAAGGAGCAACGTGGGGAAGCCAATCAAGAGTTGAAGATGGAAGGAACTTCATCACCCAAAGCTTTTTCTGATGATAAGAAGTCTATATCTGAAAAAGACGAGAAGACTTTACAGGCACGTTTAATCATTTAGTAAAATCGTGTCTTTATCATCTTGAGCTGTGCCATGTATAACTGACCATCATCACATCCATGCGAAATCCCATCTTTTATGTTTTTGCAGGACGAATATCTTAAAGCATATTATGCTGCTCTATTCCAGAGGCAACGAGAACGAGAAGAAGCTACAAAGAGGGAACAGGAGATATCCGGCACTAGCATCTCCAATGATGTTAAAGATACAGCTTTGGGTCGCCAAGTTGGGATGAAGGCAAAACGAAATGACGAAGACGACGCAGACGATGTTGAATGGGAAGAGGCTCCACCTGCAGGTAAACATTGATACACTGTACTCTTTTCTATTTTTTAAGTCATCTTCCCAAGTGCTGCAGAAACTTTCCATGTGATTTTACGTGTAGCTGATGACAGCCGTATAAATTGCTACATGATGACAATTTAGTCGTCTTGTAGGTAGTTCTAAAATTTGTCTAACTTCTATTAGCTTGATCTAAGTGTATTTAAAGCCGCCAAGGGGGCGAAATCAAGACACACTAAGAAGCTGAAATCTACCTAAACAGCTATTCAGCTACCAAAGCTGTCCAAAAATTTCAAAGTATATTGGTCGGTCCTATACATTTTATTTGGACCACAAAAATAATGTATTTTTGACAAGCTTCAAGCTCAAAAACTGGACCCTCTTTTGCTTCAAAAGCCCTACTATTTCTTTCGTGCTATTAGCTATATTTGCATATTCAATCGTACTATCTTTGACTTCACCTCCTGGCGTTTGTGAAGATGCCCTGGGCTATTAGGTTTTAATTTGCAAATCTGTATGAATAGTTTCAATGTACAATATGGATCTGAAATATGTGAGTACTGACTTTTTAGCTTTCTATGCTTGTTAAACAATTGTTATATCTGATGATATGGCTATTTTGAAGTCATTTACATGTATTTGCTATTATATTTAGGCTTATTTTTTGCCCTTTCCATTTTTGCCCCTCTTATTCTGTCTCTGTTGCCGTTTCAGTTTATGCTATCTGTTTACCATGCTTTTTTTGTTCAAATTTTATTCAGTTCTGAATATTTGTTTCTGATTTGTTGGATTTTATATTCTAAGTCACTCCTATCTACCAAAAATATAACTTCTGGTTACCAAGTAAATTACAGAAAGTAAAGTAGAGCATGGAGGAGCGAAATAAAAAGAAAATGAATAATTTTCAAGATTCACTATTCGACGCATATGCTGTTGAAAACGTAGATTGGAAAACTAAGCCTAAAGTCATTTAAAGAAATGGGCAGATTGCTTGGAGATAAAAGGAGAATGAAAATGGAACGTGGCAAGCTCTTAAATTGGGAGCAGTATCTTTGAAGACTGAAAACCATATTGCTGCTGCTGAGACAACAGGTCGATCAAAAAACAAATCAAAGGAATCAGTTTCCTCTATAGAGAGAACTTCAAAGGTGATGGAGGCCTTCGAACTTGAAATGCCAGGGCAGAATATGAACCTGTACTGGTGTGAGGAAAGGAAAAGTTGAACATCTCTACCATAGGAGCCGAGGTACCATAGGAGCCGAGTTCATCAACCAAAAGGAAAAAAGAGAACCTGAAAGGAGGGGAATATCATCTGGCTACCTATGTTGGTTTTCCACACTTTAAACCAACTTTTTTGTTGCTTTCATAAACTGTGAAAGGCGAAAAATATTAGCACTTTATAGAAGTATAATAATTTTGTCTTGGGGACAAACATAAACTTTGAAAGCATTTTTCGCATGCTTGTTCTAGAAGCTTCAACTGAATATTTAGGTTGGATGACATTGGGTGGTGGTTATCAACCCGAGTTGCAACCCTACGGGTGACATGCTGCTCTTGTTTCCACTAATTGTGTGTGTGATGTTATTACCAAATGATTGTGCAGTTTGTATTGGTTGCATTAATTGTTTTTCTTACTCGCCTCTTTTGCAGGGAATATTGGTGAAACTTTCAAGGTGGAGGACTTGAATGTTGAAGCAGCTGCTTCCGAAGACGATGAAGATGACATAGATTGGGAGGAGGGTTGATGTCCGGTCTACTTTCATCTTCTATATTCTTTTCTAGTGGGAACAGTGCACATAATCTTCTCCGGTAAGATGACATAGATTGGGAGGAGGGTTGATGTTCGGTCTACTTTCATCTTCTATATTCTTTTTTGGTGGGAACGGTGCACATAATCTTCTCCGGTACTTGGATCTTATAGCATGTTTGTGAGGTTTTTTAAGGGGAGAGGAAAAGAAAGGAAAGTAGCTCCTTTATTTCCTTTTTTTGACTTTGTGAGTTTTTTAAAGGAGAGAGAAGAAAATAAAATGGTGGATAGTTTGGACTTCTTTTTTCTCCAAATCTTTCATCCCAAACTTGGGAAAAACAGAAAGAAAAGATACTCTCATAAGTAATTTTTTGATAATGTCCATGTTACCTTTAAGATAATGGAGACTAAATTTTTATTGACTTATTTTTTAGGATTTTTTACAAGAACTTATCATTTAACCTTTCGACAGATGATTGTTTTATATGTCAAGAGTTTTTTTTTTAATTTTTTATCTTTAGATAGATGATTGTTTTAGACATTAGAGTTCACTAATAACTGATTGTTTTGTTTTTCTTGTGACATTAATTATATTTGGATTGTTGGGATGCTGACATTAACCAGTGATGTGAGGCTTATTATATTAGTATGATATCAACTTTGTATGATGTCATTGATGATTAATTTGTTTTTCCATCAAAATCATTTTCCTTTTTAGGATCATCTATTCATAGTCTTTGTTAGAATTGTTACCACGTAGAGGATATACCTAACCAGATGTCTTTTCTTTTCTTTATGCTGAATTCAATAAGGGAAATGGATGATGCTTTCTTTTATTTCTTAAACTAACAAACAAGATAAAAGAAAATTGTCTATCCTTCCCTTCTTTTCTCTTCTTTCCTTTTCTTCCTATCTTTTGATCGGGTTTTTATTCTTCACTTTTTTGTTGAATTCTCAAATAAGAAAAATAAATGATGCTTTTTTTTATCCCCTAAACTTAGAGGTGTCAAATGGGTCGGGCTTGGGCCGGCCCAGTCCAAGCCCATCGGGCCTCCAGCAAAACGGCCCTGGGCCGGGCTAGATTTTGGGGATATTTGGGCCCAGTCCAAGCCCAGGCCCCAAGCCCAACATTTAGGGTCGGGGCCCAATTTTTTTTATTTTATTTTTTGCATTTTCTTGTTATTCAAGGTAAGTGTTTTAATTATGGTAATTTGTTGTTATTAATTAAGTAAATTGTACTCTAGGAATGTCCAATATTCACAATTTAACGGACCTTATCTTTATCTTTCTATTTCATTATAAATCATATACATTGAAGATAAATGTGTTTATAGGCAATCCTTCTTTTATCCGGGCTTGGGACCGGCTGCTTTTAAACAAACAGGCGAAGTTACCTATTTTTTTTATATATACGGAAAAATATCTATCTTGCTTGTAAAAATTTATTATATATATATATATATATATATATATATATATATATATATATATATATATATATATATATATATATATATATATATATATATATATATATATATAGGGAGCCGATCCACACCCACCGGTGGAGAAATAAAATTTCTCCACCAAACCGCTACAAAGAGTAGCGGTTGGTATTTTTGATTGTAAAAATACACAACCGCAACAAAGTGTTGCGGTTGCGCCCCCCCATGGACCCCCTCCCCCTTCCCCCCATGGCCCCCCCTCCCCCCGTCTCCCTCCACCCCCTGCCCAACCGCAACAAAGAGTTGTGGTTGGCCCCCTTCACCCACGTGGTGTCCCCCTCGGCAGCCACGTGGCCTTCCCCCTTCCCCCATGGCCCCCCTTCCCCGTCCTCCCCTCGGCCGCGACGTGGCCTCCCCTTCCCCCAATGGCCCCCCCGTCCTCCCCTCCCCCATGCCCCCAATCGCAACAAAGTGTTGCGGTTGGCCCCTTCCCCCGCCACGTGTCCCCGTTCCCTCTTCCCCCGCCACGTGGCATCCCCTCCCCCTGCCACGTGGCCCCGTCCCCCCCACCATGCCCAACCGCAACACTTTGTTGCGGTTGGCATGCCAACCGCAACAAAGTGTTGCGGTCCCCCCACCCCCACCCCACGTGGTGTCCCCCCCCCCCCCCCCCCCCGTGATGCCCCCCCTTCCCCCTCCCGTGATGCCACGTGGTCACTCACGGATTTTTTTTTGTCTTCTTTCTTCTCTTTCCATCTCTTTTTTCTCTTTATAAACTCTCTTCCCCGAATCCTTTCTTCCACTTTTCTTCCATTCTCCATCATCTTTACCAACTATCTTCGTACTCCATATCTCACCTACAACAATACAAACAAAATTTTTTTACGCTAGAAGCTCGGTGGATAACCGCTAGAAGATCGGTGGATTTTTCTTTAAATATATCAAGTCAAAACAAGTAAGTATTTTTTGGGTTTTCTTGTAATTCAATTCAATGTTAATTTCAAAGTTCAAAAATAGTCATTGTAGACTCAAATTGAAGATAACGAAAAATACAAATTGAAGGAAACAAAAATCAGATCAATCTGAGAACGGATGAGCGGTATTACATTTATAGATTCCAAAATAGCGATTTTTTAGGGTGTCTAAATTAGGATTTTTCACGAATTTATAAAAAATAGCTAGAGCTAGATTTTGCCAAAGTGCGAAAAAGTGACCCTAGTTATTTTTAAAAGATCTATATCAGGGAAAAATTTCAGATTTTTTCAAATACTGGAAAGGGGTTAACTGATACGAGGAACCTTGAAACTTTGCACTGTAATTTAAAATATCAAGCCAGCGCGATTTCGCGTGAAACTTTTATGAGAACCTTAGGATGTTGGGAAGTTCTATCCCCCAGGATTTCGGGCCATTTCGAAGTCGTTAGCTATTTTTTTGGCCGAACAGGCTTTTAAGCGCTCGATCCGGACACCGGTTCGGGATTTTTGGGCAAAAAGTCCGTAGAATACTTTTTAGATCAAGAATGAATTCGGGAAGCTTAAAATAGCATTTCAATGCACTTTTGAGATCGTTTTGATGTCAGGGGCATTTTGGTAATTTGCCACCCCGAGAGGGAGCATGAATTCGGGAAGCTTAAAATAGCATTTCAATGCACTTTTGAGGTCGTTCTGATGCCAGGGCCATTTTGGTAATTTGCCACCCCGAGAGGGGTATTTTGGTAATTTTACGGTGTTAAGTTTTTCAAAGGACTTTCTAGTCCAGAAATGTAAGTAAAACACCTGAAAGGTTGTTTTGAAGCCATCCCCCAGGATTTCAGGCCATTCCGAAGTTATTAGCTATTTTTTGGCCGAACGGGCTTTTAAGCGCTCGATCGGGACACCGGTTCGGGATTTTTGGGCGAAAAGTTCGTAGAATACTTTTTAGATCAAGAATGAATTCGGGAAGCTTAAAATAGCATTTCAATGCACTTTTAAGATTATTCTGATGCCAGGGGCATTTTGGTAATTTGCCACCCCGAGAGGGGTATTTTGGTAATTTTACGGTATTAAGTTTTTCAAAGTTGTTCTGAGATGTTTGTTGGGTCGATAGCTGCCAGGGGGTATTTTGCTTAAGTTGGGGGTGTTTTGGTAACTCATCCCCTTTAAAATTTGATAAAGGAAATATTTGGTATATAATTGATGTAATACATTTAAAAAGTAGTTTTAAAGCGGTTTTGAGGTGTTGGGGCTGTAGCGGCCATCAAGGGGTATATTGCTAAATAATCATGTTGGCGCTAAATTTTAGGGAACTAGCGTAATTAAGCGTTCGGAGTGGTGAGAAGTGAGGAATTGTTTTAATACATTGAAATAATTATTTCGTGAGTTCCCTTCTTGCGCTTGCTGTCTCTTTTATTTGTCTGAGACTGAGATGAACATCCCGGAGCACGGGACATTATGTGAAAGGAGGGCCAGTGAAACATAATCACAGGCAAACAGGATTTAGGGCACGCGAATCGAGTCAGTCGTGTCGATTGAGTCCAGTCAGTCCGGTCGGTGTCTGCATTGCATTTGACTTTATCATGACATTGTCATTTTAATGGTTAATATTTGATTGATGTTTAAATTGGCGATTTAGTGTTCACGTGCATTGTAGTTGGTCAGTCAGTTCGGTCAGTTCAGTTCATTCAATATGGTGATAATGTTATTCTATTGGGCCTTAAAGCCGCTCAGTCTGACTAAAAGAAAAGAAAACATGTTGCTTGATCCATTGAACTGATGTTATGTCATTCTTTGAAATTCTGGATTCTTGATATCGTTGAGACCGATTATCATTTCTCCCAAGGCTGTCACTTCGCTGTTTGCCCCCCTCCCCTGGTGGGTGTGGATCGGCTCCCATATATATATGTCATTCCCCCTGCCCCCCCTCTCCCCCCCCCCCCAAAAAAAAACCCAGCCGTAACTCTTAGTTGCGGTTGGCCTCTTATCCCCATGGCCCCCACGTGGTGCCCCCTCCCCCCACGTGGTGCCCCCTCCCCCCATGGCCCCACCCCTTCCCCCTCCGTGATGCCACGTGGTGTCCTCCCCCTAAAGCTTTGGACGCAAAGTCTTCTGCCATTTTTTTTTTCTTTCACAGCCTTTCACAGAAGACTTTGCGTCCAAAGCTTTAGGGGGGAGGACACCACGTGGCATCACGGAGGGGGAAGGGGTGGGGCCATGGGGGGAGGGGGCACCACGTGGGGGGAGGGGGGAAGGGGGCCATGGGGATAAGAGGCCAACCGCAACTAAGAGTTGCGGCTGGGTTTTTTTTGGGTGGGGGGGGGGGCGGGGGGAAGGACATATATATATGGGAGCCGATCCACACCCACCAGGGGAGGGGGGCAGACAGCGAAGTGACAGCCTTGGGAGAAATGATAATCGGTCTCAACGATATCAAGAATCCAGAATTTCAAAGAATGACATAACATCAGTTCAATGGATCAAGCAACATGTTTTCTTTCTTTTAGTCAGACTGAGCGGCTTTAAGGTCCTACAGAACAACATTATCACCATATTGAATGAACTGAACTGACTGACTAACTACAATGCACGTGAACACTAAATCGCCAAATTAAACATCAATCAAATATAAGCCATTAAAATCACAATGTCATGATAAAGTCAAATGCAATGCAGACACCAACCGGACTGACTGGACTCAATCGACACGACTGACTCGATTCGCGTGCCCTAAATCCTGTTTGCCTGTGATTATGTTTCACTGGCCCTCCTTTCACATAATGTCCCGTGCTCCGGGATGTTCATCCCAGTCTCAGACAAATAAAAGAGACAGCAAGCGCAAGAAGGGAACTCACGAAGTAATTATTTCAATGTATTAAAACAATTCCTCACTTCTCACCACTCCGAACGCTTAATTACGCTAGTTCCCTAAAATTTAGCGCCAACATGATTATTTAGCAATATACCCCCTGATGGCCGCTATAGCCCCAACACCTCAAAACCGCTTTAAAACTACTTTTTAAATGTATTACATCAATTATATACCAAATATTTCCTTTATCAAATTTTAAAGGGGATGAGTTACCAAAACACTCCCAACTTAAGCAAAATACCCCCTGGCAGCTATCGTCCCAACAAACATCTCAGAACAACTTTGAAAAACTTAATACCGTAAAATTACCAAAATACCCCTCTAGGGGTGGCAAATTACCAAAATGCCCTGGCATCAGAATAATCTCAAAAGTGCATTGAAATGCTATTTTAAGCTTCCCGAATTCATTCTTGATCTAAAAAGTATTCTACGGACTTTTCGCCCAAAAATCCCGAACCGGTGTCCGGATCGAGCGCTTAAAAGCCCGTTCGGCCAAAAAATAGCTAACGACTTCGGAATGGCCCGAAATCCTGGGGGATGGCTTCAAAACAACCTTTCAGGTGTTTTATTTACATTTCTGGACTAGAAAGTCCTTTGAAAAACTTAACACCGTAAAATTACCAAAATACCCCTCTTGGGGTGGTAAATTACCAAAATGCCCCTGGCATCAGAACGATCTCACAAGTGCATTGAAATGCTATTTTAAGCTTCCCGAATTCATTCTTGATCTAAAAAGTATTTTACGGACTTTTCGCCCAAAAATCCCGAATCGGTGTCCGGATTGAGCGCTTAAAAGCCCGTTCGGCCAAAAAAATAGCTAACGACTTCGGAATGGCCCGAAATCCTGGGGGATGGAACTTCCCAATATCCTAGGGTTCTCACAAAAGTTTTGCGCGAAATCGCGCTGGCTTGATATTTTAAATTACAGTGCAAAGTTTCAAGGTTCCCCATATCAGTTAACCCCTTTCCAGTATTTGAAAAAATCTGAAATTTTTCCCTGATATAGATCTTTTAAAAATAACGAAGGTCTCTTTTTCGTACTTTGGCAAAATCTAGCTCTAGCTATTTTTTATAAATTCGTGAAAAATCCTAATTTAGACGCCCTAAAAAATCGCTATTTTGGAATCTATAAATGTAATACCGCTCATCCGATCTCGGATTGATCTGATTTTTGTTTCCTTCAATTTGTATTTTTCGTTATCTTCGATTTGAGTCTACAATGACTATTTTTGAACTTTGAAATTAACATTGAATTGAATTACAAGAAAACTCAAAAAAATACTTACTTGTTTTGACTTGATATATTTAAAGAAAAATCCACCGATCTTCTAGCGGTTATCCACCGAGCTTCTAGCGTAGAATTTTTTTGTTTGTATTGTTGTAGGTGAGATATGGAGTACGAAGATAATTGGTAAAGATGATGAAAAGTGGAAGAAAAGTGGAAGAAAGGGTTCGGGGAGGAGAGTTTATAAAGAGAAAAAAGCGATGGAAAGAGAAGAAAGAAGACAGAAAAAAAAAATTCATGAGTGACCACGTGGCATCACGGGAGGGGGAAGGGGGGGCCATGGGGAAGGGGGCATCACGTGGGGCCATGGGGGGCATCACGGGGGGAGGGACACCACGTGGGGTGGGGGTGGGGGGACCGCAACACTTTGTTGCGGTTGGGCATGGTGGGGGGGACGGGGCCACGTGGCTGGGGAGAGGATGCCACGTGGCGGGGGAAGAGGGGACGGGGACACGTGGCGGGGGAAGGGGAAGGGGGACCGGGGGAAGGGGCCAACCGCAACACTTTGTTGCGGTTGGGGGCATGGGGGGGGCATGGGGGAGGGGAGGACGAGGAGGGCATAGGGGGAAGGGGAGGCCACGTGGCGGCCGAGGGGAGGACGGGGGAAGGGGGCCAACCGTAACTCTTTGTTGCGGTTGGGCAGGGGGGTGGGGGGTAGGGGGAGACGGGGGGAAGGGGGAGGGGGGCCAAGGGGGGAAGGGGGAAGGGGGAAGGGGTCCATGGGGGGGCACAACCGCAACACTTTGTTGCGGTTGTGTATTTACAATAAAAAATACCAACCGCTACTCTTTGTAGCGGTTTGGTGGAGAAATTTTATTTCTCCACCGGTGGGTGTGGATCGGCTCCCATATATATATATATATATATATATATATATATATATATATATATATATATATATGAGGAAAAAAAATATATTTTGTGAGAAATTTTATTCTTAAAACTTAAGAGAAGGAAAATAAAAAGAAATTACCTAATCATCCAGAAGTACTTCAACATCTGAGTCACTGCTCTTCCTATCATCAATCGGTTTATCTTGCTCGCGGTATTTCGCATCAAGATAATCCTTCCAACATACACATAGCTCGAGCGACTCGGGGTTAAGACGACTCCTCCTGTCATCCAAAACCCTCCCGCTCGCTGAAAATGCCGACTCTGAAGCAACCGTGGAGGCTTGCACTGGCAGTACATCCCGTGCAATTTGGGATAAAGTTTTATACATGTTTTGATTTTGTTTCCAAAAATTTAACAAATTAAAATTAACCTGTTCTTGCATTGATAAATCAGAATAATGATCAGTATTTGAATATACACCAATCTCATTAAAAGAGGAAAAAGTAGACGAACCTGCCGAATTAGAAGTACCTTCACCTGGTAGTTGTCTTGCTACTAGATGTTCAAAGCCCTTAAGGTATGGCGCATAATACCTCTCAGCAGTCGATGATGAAGCTCGCCCGCGCACGTCAGCAGAATTACGATAGAGGTTGAACAGTTCCTCAAATGTCTTGCTCACTTTCGCTGTGAGTGCGGTTGTCTCCTCTACTGGGTAGCACATTAATTTGATATCTCTTGTATCGAGACGTTCACGCCATGCAACTTTAACCTAGGATCTAAACAAGTAGCCACAGCAAAAATAACAGGCAGTTCACTCCAATATTTATTAAACTTTTTATCCATCACTTTTACTATTTCCTTAAAGGGTCCTATATATCTCCATTTTGTTAACATTGTAGCCATCTTGAGACAATAAATTGGTAGACGTGTAAAATACCTCCAAAAATTCAGCTAGGTATGTGGCCATCTGCCATTCCTCTTGAGTTGGCAAGCCGGCTGGGAACAAGGTTAGTAGAAAATGCGTATAGACTTCTCTGTATGCCAGAATGTGTAAAAGCATATGGTATGTAGAGTTCCACCTGTGGACCACATCTGTAACTGCTCTCCTGCGAGGCATATTATATTCAACACACAACGTTTTAAATTGTTGTGTTCTCGGACTCGAACTATTAACATACGCTGTCATACCCCTCATTTTGACAAGAATATCTCCTGCAGCAGCTAAACCATCTTGAACAATTAAATTAATTATATGACAAACACAACGAACATGAAATAATTTACCAGAAAGTACAGGTTTGAGGCTCTCCTTTAAAGCATCAACAGCAGCTGTATTGTTAGAAGCATTATCAAAACTAATACTCATAATCTTATCCTTTAATTTAAATGTGGTACATGCTTTTAATATAATACTAGCAATGTTCATTCCATCATGCGGAAAAGGAAAGAGCTCGAAAGCGATGATTCTCTTGTGCATAATCCAATCTGCATCAATCCAATGGGCCGTCACACAAGTATAACTAACAAAAGTAAACGGAGATTGCCAAATATCAGAAGTAAGACTAACTTTACCGTCAAATTTATCGAAATAATCGATCAGGCGTGCTTTAGCAGCATTATACTGTCGGAGTGCATCGGATCTAGTTGTGTTTCTATGAACCTTTTTGTACAAAGGTTGAACGTATGTGTTCATATATCTAGAGTGCTTAGCATTATCGGCAAAAGAAAAGGCTTGTTCATCGTGAATAACAAATTCAGCGAGACCGTCTCTTTGCTCTCGCTGATTATAAACAAATAACTTACCGTCAAAAGATAACTGCGTTTGGGTAGGTTCGACGTGGCCTTGTCGAGGTGCACACTGAGGGTAATGCCTGTTAAGATGTCCATTACCACTACCAGACGAAAATAATTTAGCACAGTACTTACATCGAGCTTTTCGGATGCCGTCCACCATAACTTCATCAAAATGATTCCAACACTCGGCTTTCTTTTTTTTCCCCTTTTGGACTTCTGGCTCATTACCGGAGGCATTGCTCGGCCCTTCTTCATCATGACCAGGCATAGGGTTAAGATTATGCCACGGAGTAGTAGCTTCGCCAACCGAGCTGCGTCCTTGACTATAATGCGGGGGGTCTTGATCAGGCGTGTATTCAAAATCTGGAATGTTTTGATTGAACTCCCAATTGGCTTGGGTATCTATCATACAGCCTGTACTCATTCGTCCAGGAACGAATGGTTGTGGTGGTGCTTGGATTGGTGTTTGTGATGGCCGTGGTGCTGGCGCTCGTGGTGGTGCTTGTGATGATGATGATGTTTTTCGTGATGATGATCCACGCTTCAGTTTCTTCAGTAATCCAGCCATATTTGACGCTAAACTTTTTTACTAGATTGAAAAATAAAATTAGTAAGAGTAACTAAATACACAAGTATAAGAGCAGTAATTAGTAATTAGAAATAACAATTAAAAGAATTAAAGAGTAACAAATGAATCACTGAGGGTAATTCGAAATTGGAGAGAGTTAGTAATTAAAAAAATTTAGTAATAGTAATTGATAAATATAACAAATTACTAATTACTAGACAAAAGAATTAGAGAGTAACAAATTAATAAGAGAAGTGGTTAGTAATTAAAATTTAGCAAAAGTAGTAATTAGTAAACAAGAGTAATAATATGTGATGGTGCCGGAAATGGTTCGATGATACGTGGAGGTGCCACAAAGGATGCGGTCTGAGTTGGCTTCCAGGTAGGCAACGTGGGAGACAGCAAGGACGGCGCAAGGGCCGAGGACAAGGCTCCCCAGACAGGTCGTGAGGGGTGGCAGTGCTGCGCAGGCAAGGTGACGATGAACAGGACCGACAGTCTGCAGTCCGTAATGAGGGTATGGCGTCCAGGGTCCGTAGACGGGAGTTCAAGTATATTTCTCTCACTAGAATTCCAGAGAGAATGTTTCCTTTAGAGAGAGAAAGTGAAAAGTCCAAATGAGAATCCGATCCTTGAAAAAGCTCCAAAGTCCACTATTTATAGGCAAAAATGTGCATGTGTCATAAGTTGACATGTGTCGCCCCCTGGGAACGACACGTCACCAGGGGGCCAACGCACTGACCCTTCGTTGGACTGCCGGTCCCTAAGTTCGTGCTGCCCTGCCCTTGCGACGTCTCTCTGCCTGTCTGAGGAGACTGATCATGCCGCGGTAGCATGGTCAGAGTAGCCCGTTGCCCCAGCCTCCAGTCCAAGCCCTTACTGAATCCCACAGGTCCTGGCAGCGGTGGGGAAGACCCGACGCCCAGCTGCCAGGTGGACTAGGCAAGATGCCCTTCCGAAGACCTGCTCCCATCTCGGAGTGACCCGGGGGTCATAGTCCTTAGGGGTGCCGACGCGAGCCCCCAGTGCCAGAGCACGTAGGCCAGTCACGCAGGCACCCCGGCGGAGATAGTGTCCTGGAGGAGTAGCCTATCCCGTGAGCATATAACATGATTGCAGCGCATGGGGCGCGGTTGAGTGCGGGCGACGAGGGTCGCAGAGTGATCTCCGAGCGACGAGGGTCGTTGCGTGGATGGCGCGCGACCGTGAGCGACGGTTGTCATGGCGACAGAGCGGCCACAAGTGACGGTCATCGAGACTACGGGCGACGGTCATCGCGACGAAGGGGCACGGCCGAGAGCGACGGTCGTCGCGACTATGGCGGAGTGCGGCCGCGAGCGACGGTCGTCGTGACAATGTGGTGGGGTCAAAGGTGACGGCGTCGGTGTTCAAGGCAGGTGGCCGACCCCCATGGGGTGGCCGACCCCCAAGGGAGGCCGACGCTTGGGGAAGGCCGAGCCTAGAGGGAGGCCGACCCCCTGAGGGTGGCCGACCCCCAAGGGTGGCCGACCCCTTGGGGGAGGCCGACCCCTCGGGGTGGCCGACCCCCCAGGGTGGCCGACCCCTTGGGGGAGGCCGACCCTAGGGAGGCCGACCCCCCGAGGGTGGCCGACCCCCAAGGGAGGCCGACCCTTGGGGGAGGCCGACCCTAGAGGGAGGCCGACCCCTTGGGGTGGAAGGCACGCCGAAGTCGCTTCACGAATGGTTCACGTGACGGCGCGTGGTCGACAAACTGTGGCGAGGCGCCGGCGGACGGGAGCGTAAAGTAAAGGAAAAAAGAAAGAAAAAGAAAAGAAAGAATAGAAAAAGAAAGAAAGAAAGAGAAAAAATAAAAAGAAAAAGAAAAAGAAAAGAAAAGAAAATTGCCCACCCCTATATAAGGAGCGGAGGGGGGCAGGGCGGAGGCACCGCCATTTGTGCCTACGCAAGTCAGAGAGAGAGAGAGAGAAAAAGAAAGAGAGAAAAAGGGATGGTAGAGAAGAGGTGGAATTGGGCGAGGGGTCGTCGGGGCCAGGGGGTCGGCCAGTTGGTGGCTCTGCGAGGGGAGGGGGGTCGGCCAGCCACGGGGGCTCGGCCGCACGAGGGGGGTCGGCCCAGCGAGGGGCGTCGGCCGGACAGGGGGGGTCGGCCCAGCGAGAGGGGTCGGCCGCGCATGAGGGGTCGGCCAGCCACGGTGGGTCGGCCGCACGAGAGGGGTCGGCAGCAAGTGGTGGGTCGGCCGGTCGGGGTGGGTCGGCCCAGCGAGGAGGATCGGCCGGGCAAGGGGGGTCGGCCCAGCGAGGGGGGTCGGCCGCGCATGGGGTGTCGGCCAGCCACGGTGGGTCGGCCGCACGAGAGGGGTCGGCCGCACATGGGGGGTCGGCCAGTCAAGGGGGGTCGGTCACGCAGGGTGTCCGACAGGCCCAAGTCCCATCCTCACAGCCCGGAGCGACGCCAGCAGCGAAAAAAGTTCGGCAGAAGATGTGGGCGAAGCCGCGAGGGGCCGCGACGGGTACATCGCGACCCCCGCGGGATATGATGACTGTACCTGTGCCGGCGCCGCCAGTCGATAAGGCCACACCGTCAGTGGGTGTCGAGGCGGCAGTGCCATTGACCTTTGATGATGGCGGTAGGAGGTCTACGATCCGGAGCCAGATAAAACAAACACATTGCTGGGGGTGAGGGGAGTAGTACCGTGTGTACCGGACCGTGAGCTGTGGAGGGAGTTGGCCATTCGTGTGGCAGACGGAGCGTTCAGGACACCGTGGGGTGGTCCGTCGATGGGAGAGGAGCCTCGGCTGTCGTCACCCTACCTTCGCGCGCCGAGCCCTGCGGAGGCGCCCGTGATGTCGCCGAGGTATGTACCGGCATTGTTGATTGGGAGAGAGGACATACCTTGGTCGCCGGTGATGTTCAAGGGCCATAGTGCGATGCCGGTAGGGTGGGACTTTTGGTGTGAGCATATGTTGGAGACACCGGTGAGGGCGCAGGTGTTGCAGGCACTAGGGCTGTTACCGGCGATCAGTGTTACGGCGAGGGGGGTGGAGTTATATAGGGATACGCCAGGGATGACCCGATTGCTGGCAAGATGGAGCACGCAGTCGCATACGTTCGTGACCGAGTTCGGGGAGATCGGGCCGACGTTACTCGATGTGTTGATGCTGACAGGGCTGCCGATACACGGGGAGGTGGATGCACGGGTGACCCGGCTGAGCGGGGAGGAGCGGTTGTTGCAGACGCAGCTACTGGACATTTTGGCGGAGACGAAGAGGCACCGGAAGGGGACGTACGGTGGGTGGCTGCGCCAGTTCTACGGCACGCCGCAGGCGAGGACAGGCCAGAAGTTGGGCAATGCTGCCCAGTTTGTGATGGGTCCGTATCATGGCAGCGATCGGTACGAGTTGGTGGCGTTTTTGGCGATGTTCTTATCGAGGTAAATTTTGTACTGTCGTGTGATTATTTGTGAATATATCGTATGTCCTGCTTGCCCTGTAAAACGTCAAACTGACATATGTTGCCGGTCGTTGTTTGCAGGTTTGTGTTTGAGGGGACACCTGAGGATGGCATTTCCCCGAGGGTGTTTCCCTTGGCCATTAGGATGGCGCAGGGAAGGCGGGTCGGCTTGGCTCCGGTGTACTTGGGCACGTTATACTCGCGGCTAGATCAGTTCGTGAATGACGTGAAGCGGTCGTATGGTCGGTATCAGGTGGCGACATACGTGGACTGGATGTTTTTGCAGAGGTACCTGTACGAGTGCTTTCCAGGGTACCGTCCTGACGGATACCCACTCGCACACCCGTCACCGACGATGGGGACAGTGACCCGTCCAGGCAGGTCGCGGCAGGTGGCGTTGTGGTGTAGCGGGTCTCGGGCTTTTGCTTGGGCAGGCATCAGGAGGCCGGGGTGCCCGTTGGCACAGATTCTAGACAAACGGGGGGAATGTGAGCGACGGCCCTATATGGAGATGCATGCGTCATATGGTACGCCGCCCTGGCTGCACGTGCAGGAGGTGACGACAGATCTGAGCCGGAGAGGCGAGCTAGCGCCAGGACAGCTGGCGCTATTGGTCGCGTATTTTCCCGGCTGGCTTCCGGTATTGACAGATGATGGCGGGAAGCCCGCCGAGTGCTGCTATTATGTGGCGAGGTATTGCCCGGACCGTCTGTCGTTGGCGTTCGGGTACGATCTAGAGCCCCCATGCGGTTATGACAGCCCGTGGAGTGTGGCGACGGCTTTTGGGTATACCCTATATGACAGAGCCCGCGAGTGGCCGGCACCGACGACAGAGTGGAGGCAGCCAGGGACAGAGGTGGCAGGGGCGGTGACCGCGGATTATGCGCATTGGTGGGAGCGACTGCGAGGGAGCTGGGCCGGATGGCTGGCACAGCCGTCAGGCACACGTCGACAGGTAGATGTGTTCGCATGTGACCGAGCCCTGAGTTTGATATCGGCCACAGTCGCGAGGCAGTGCGGGATGCTGTCACTGGTGACCGGGAGTTCTGTTCCGAGCTCGGAGAGGGAGGCGGAGGAGGATGCCGTAGAGTTGGGGGACGCGGCTCCCGGGGAGGACCGTGGGGAGGAGCCTATTGCCGAGGTGCCGAGGGTGCCGGGGGCCGGCAAGGGGCCCTTGTCGGCATTGCGAGTGGGGATGATGGAGACAGCTCGTCAGGCTAGTGCTGGTACCTCAGCCCCACACCTATCAGGGGCGAAGAGGCCGCGCGACGTATTAGAGGAGCTAGACTCTGAGGTTTGCTTCTGTCCTTTCTTTTTGTCGTATAAATATGGTTTGCATATTGCTCATAATCTGTGAACTGACAGCGGTTTTGCCAGGGGGACGAGGAAGAGGCGGTCGCGGGGGGAGCGAGGCCGAGACTGAGATCGCGGGCGAGGAGGCTATGGCAGCCGAGGCCGGCAGATTAGTTGACAGTGACGAGACCGAGGCCGTTGAGCTATTGACGGCCAGTGTGCCGAGGAGGGTGAGCCCATTGCCTGCTACGGAGGAAACGGTGGGGGCACTATACGGCGGAGAGGGGAGCGATACGGTGATGTTCGACATTGACGAGGACTGGTGGACAGGCATGGAGACGCCGGTTGTGGGAGGTGATGGTGGCGAAATGGCGGAGCCTGAGTCTGTTGTTGCTGCCTCGATTCGTGAGCGAGAGACACCGGTTCAGGCCGTGGTGGTGCGACGGCATGACACATTGCCGGAGTCCGTGGTTGAGGTCGGAGCTACTCTTCTGGCGATGCACTCAGCCACGATTGGGGCGCAGAGGGCGGGTGGGATGTCGGAGATTTCTGCAGCGGGCGGCAGTGGCGCGACAGTCGGAGATATGAGTAGAGGATCCTCGAGCGGTCAGGTGGATGTGGCAGCTTGGGGGGGCCTCCAGCTACCGGCGGAGACTGTGCGCCGGTTAGAACTGGTGAAGGCAGCGTTCCCGCAGACATTCGAGAGCGTGGTGGTAGAGAACCCAGTACTACGGATGTGGGTGTCTGCAGGGTTTATGGAGTGGTTGCTGCCGTTCGCCAGTGTGCCGTCGTCGGGTTGGACTGCAGAGTTCGTTGCTCGGTCGCTTTCAGAGTTCGCTCCGTTCACATCGCTAGGTATGCAGCTGGACTGGCTAGCAGATTTCTTTAGATCGAGGAGCGTCAGCCACGATATGGATGAGAGGCGTGCAGTCGTGGTTATGCGGGAGATGTTGCTGGAGCGGCGCCGCACAGGATTAGAGGCAGAGCGGTCAGAGATCACAGCAGAGTTGGCCGGGATTGACATGCAGGTGGCAGAGATAGAGAGACAGCTCGTCGATTTGCAGAGGCAGTTGTCCGATCTACAGAGGCGGCGAGGTGAGGTGGACGGGCGAGAGTCAGAGCGGTTAGGGCGACAGGCCGAGCTTGATGCTGGATGGTCAGAGGTACAAGCGGAGCGGGAGGTACTTCAGGCATTCAGCTCCCACCCAGTTGCATCGCTGTTGTCTAGACTTTCCTAGCTTGTACGTTACTTTGCCGTAGTTGTAGTGCTTAACGACGGCTAGTAAACGTTTGATGTATATGTACATATTTTTGATGGTCTCGGCTTATTGTATGTTATGTTCGGTTGCTCTCTTCTTTCTTCTCTCTTTTTTTTTTGAATGTCTTGCTTGTTTCGGTTACTTGTGAATGCTCTCCCATTCCCGCTCGTAGAAAGTGACTTAGGAAGCATAGGTTGAGAATGAGTGCCAGCTGGGCAGAAGTTGAGGTAACAGCATGACTTTGTATTGATAGGACGCGGTACAAAACACCATTACACGACTAGTGTAGAACGCTACACAGATCAACAAAAAAATACAAGTCTGCAAGCAATGTCGCATGTACAAAAATGCTACGAGGGCGCGTTCTATGACGCGACTACACATAATACTTCTTCAGGTAGCGGCCGTTGATGGGGGCGGAGACCTGACCGTCGTCGTGGTTGAGCAGGAGGTACGAGCCATTAGTGCGGGCTTCGTGCACCGTGAAAGGGCCCTCCCAGTTTGGCGTGAATTTAGGAGCTGACATGTTGGCCCGCACATGCTTGGCAGCTTGAAGAACAAGGTCGCCCTCGATAAACGAACGTGGCTTGACGGTCTTCCCATAAGCTTTCGTAAGCTGCTCATGATACTTCTTCATGCGGCGCAGGGCCGTGGCTCGTCGTTCGTCGAGGCCGTCAAGTGCCGCGAGCCGGGCTTCTTCATCTCCGAGACTGCTGCTTAGGGAAAGTCGAGCCGATGGTTCTGCGATCTCGGCAGGTACCACACACTCGTCCCCGTAGACGAGAGAGAAAGGCGTGGCCTTTGTCGCTGTGTGCATGGATGTTCTGTAGGCCCAGAGTGCCAGATTCAGTTGTTCGGACCATGACCGGTCGGCGTCATGCACCATTCGCGATAATACTCGTAGCAAAGTCTTGTTGGACGCTTCAGCTTGACCATTACCTTGCGGGTAATAGGGAGTTGATGTGGCATGGCTGATGTTGTACCTTTCCATGAGAGTTCGAACCTCTCGGTTAATGAATGGGGTGCCATTGTCAGATATAATACATCGAGGGATGCCGAAACGACAGATGACGTCGCGTAAGAAGTTGGAAACGGCACCTCCCGTGGCTCTCCGCAGAGGTACGGCTTCAACCCACTTCGTAAAGCGTTCAGTAGCAACCATGATCCATGAATGGCTTCTGGACGGCGGGTGGATGGGGCCGATGAGGTCGAGGGCCCAAGAATGAAATGGCCAAGGTGCTGAGATCATGTGCAAGTCGGATGCTGGCGAGTGTATCCTGTCGGCGTGCCGCTGGCAGGGTTGGCAGCGTCGGACATGCGAGATGGAGTCGGATTCCATAGTCGGCCAATAATACCCCAATCTTAGTAATTCTGCATACAGCTTCTGGGAGCCTTGATGTTCACCACAATCACCATTGTGTACTTCGTTAATGACTTTGACCACTTGGGCACCTTGCAAGCATCGCAGGGTGCGTCCCGAAAATCCCTTGCGAAATAACTCGCCTTCCGTCACAAAATACCTGACTGCCTTGCGCTTGATGGATCGTGCTGAGCCGCGGTCAGGTGGTAGAATCCCGTGGGATAGATACTGGATGAAAGGCTGGCGCCAGTCACCCTCGATGTCAATGACAAGAGCTTCGGCACCGTCGGGTGCATACAGGCACTCGGGACAATCCTTTTGTATATCCGAGGCGTCCTTGGCCATGGATGGCCAATATAATCCCATACGCTGGAGGCGACGATACAGAGGGGGACCGTCGAAGCCACAACACTTCTGGTGGCCGAGCTGTAATTTGTGTTTTGCCTCTTCCGGTGCCAAACACCTTGCTAGAGTGCCTCCGGGACACCGCCTGTATAAGACATCTCCCATCATTGAAAAGTCTGTAAGGGTGGAGGCATGAGCAAGAGATGGCGCTTTAAGTTTGTCGATGATAGGTTGCCTCCAATCGTCCGCAGTAACGTCCCTCGGGACTAGGTTCAGTGCTGTGCATGGTTCCATTCTCTTGACGATGGTTAGCATCCGTTGTTCACCATCGACCTCTATCTTTGACGCGATCGTGGCCAAGCAGTCCGCATGTCTGTTGTGGCACCTATTGTGATGTTCATACTGGACATGACCGAGTCTTCCTTCCAAGTGTTGCACCAAGGCACGATAAGGTGCCAAGGCTGGTTCTTTGACCGCGAACTCCCCGTCCGCCTGCTTCATGACCAGATTTGAATCTCCTTTCACACACAGCGCCTTAGCCCCCATACTGACGGCGATCATGAGGCCAATGACAAGTGCCTCGTATTCAGCTTCGTTGTTAGACACCGGGAATGCAAGTTTGAAGGATAATGAAGTGGTAACACCGTCTGGTGCCCGCAAGACTATGCCGGCACCCCCTTGCCGGAGGGGCGTGCCATTGGGGCCTTTGCTAGTGGCAGAGCCGTCGAATTCAAGCGTCCACAGTCCATCGATGTCGGTGATCAGGGCTGTCTCCTCCCCCGGCAGTTGATCCGATATCGGTTCACATTGTTGGCGTGGGAAGAAGGCCAGGAGGTCTGCGAGTGCTTGGCTCCGCAGAGCTGTAGGATTCTTGATAGATAAACCGAATTCGGCCAACAGCAGCAACCACCGTGTGAGTCGGCCAGACAGGGCGGGACGTGTAAGCATGTAACGGAGCGGGTCAGCCTTGGTGACGAGTGTGATCTGATGCGCTAGAAAGTAATGTCTGAACTTTTGTGAGGCGTACACCAAGGCTAGACAGTGTTTCTCGAGCTCGGAGTAGTTGGCTTCGGGCCCTCTGATCACTCTACTGAGGTAATAAACAGGACGCTCGACACCTTCGACTTCTTGGGCAAGCAAAGCCCCGATGGATCTGGGTGTGGAAGTCAGGTAGAGTAGGAGTGGGATGCCTCGTTGTGGTACGACCATGGTTTGCGGTGACATGAGGACCGCCTTAATCTGTTCAAATGCTTGCCGTTGGGGCGCGCCCCAATTCCACGGTGCGCTTTTACGCGTCAAGTGTTGAAATGGCGTAATGAGCTCGGCCAGTGCGGGTATGAAGCGTCGGAGGTAAGAGACCTTGCCGAGGAAGCTCTTGAGTTGCTTTGTGTTCTTGGGGGGGGCATTTCTTGGATGGAGGCTGCTTTCGAGGGGTCAACGTCGATGCCCTGTCGACTGACCAAGAACCCGAGGAACTTGCCGGAGGAGACTCCGAAGGCACATTTCAATGGATTCATCCGCATGTTATACTGGCGGCAACGATCAAAGACCGCTTGAAGGTCGGTGAGGTGATCACTTTCCTTCCTGGATTTGATAATAAGATCGTCGACATAGTCTTCCACAGTATGGTGTATCATGTCATGGAATATTGCTGTCATAGCCCTTTGATACGTAGCACCCGCATTCTTGAGGCCGAAAGGCATAACTTTCCAACAAAAATTACCCATAGGAGTGCGGAAGGCTGTCTTGGCGCTGTCGTCGGGGTTCATGCGAATCTGATTATAACCTGCGAACCCATCCATGAAAGATAAAGTTTCATATCCGGCGGCGGCCTCCGTGAGCATGTCGATATTGGGTAGTGGAAACTCGTCCTTGGGGCACGCCCTATTCAAGTCCCGAAAGTCGATACAGACGCGGACTTGGCCATTCTTCTTTTGTACAGGGACGACATTAGCCAGCCAAATAGGGTGAGTGATAGGTTCGATGAAGCCTGCGCGCAGGAGGCGTTCAATCTCTTGCTTGATTTTCAATTCGAGCTCGGGGCGGAATGTCCGCGGGTGCTGTCGGCTAGGGATAGATCCGGTAGCAATGTTGAGATGGTGTGTGACTAAGGCAGGATCCAGTCCGGGCATCTCATTGTAGCTCCATGCTAAGACATCACGATACTCGTGTAGGAGGGAAACCAATTCCTCTCTTCGGCCGGGGGCGAGTTTTGTGCCAATGTAGGTGTGCCGCGGTTCTTCGCCCGGGTCGGCCAGGTTGATTTCTTCAATATCTTCAGCCTGAGGTCGAGGGCCATCCTCATAGCAAGGTGGTGCCGCGCCGGGGGTGAGGTCAGGATCTGGCTGGCAATGCTCGGCCGTGCGGCACCATTCAGTCTCTCCAAGGGGGTCGGGGTCGAGGGGGTCTGAGGAGGGACCGCCTGGAGCCCCTGCATACCGTCATAATTGATAGATGATCTTGCCGTCCTTGACGATACGTCGAAAGGCCGGCTCAGCCTTTTGCTTCTTGGACTTGGGGGAAGAAGGGGGGGAATTGGTCGTGGCAGCAGGCGGAAGCGGTGGGGTTGACCCATTATTCTTGTTACTTCTCCCGGTTTTGTCCTTGGGAAGCTTGTCCCCGCACAGCTCATCCCAGGTCGGCAGCCTGGTAGAATGTACATGAGTAGCATTCTCCCCATCCTCGGCGAAATTAGTGAAGAAGGAGGCCTCGGCGAAATAAGACTCGGCGCATTCAAAGGGGGCTTTGGTTGCAGGGATTGTCATTGCTACCTCATGTCCCGTAGAACCGGCTACCAGCTTCACACATTGATGGTATGTTGAGGGAACGGCCTTGTTGTCGTGGATCCATGGTCTCCCGAGCAGGAGGTGAAAGGCAGACTCGCTGTCTATTACGTGAAAAGTAGTGTCGCGACGGACAGTTCCGACCATGAGGTCGATGGTGATATGGCCGAGGGTCGACTGAGGACCCTGTCCAAAGCCGGTAATATTGACGGGGTCACGGATGATTTTCCTTGGGGGAATGCCGGCCTGTTGCAGGGTGATGAGGGGTATGATGTTGATCGAGGCGCCGCAATCAACCAAGGCACGACGGAAGCCCGTGCCATTAACAGTACACTCTAAAAACAGCGGCCGATTGTGATGCTCGACCGGCGGCGAGTCTTCATCCGAGAAGACTAAGGCCGTAGAGGGGATGTGACGTAATTCAGCCTGGGCGGCGAAGCATTCGGAACCGAGGCCGGTGGTGACCTCGAGCAGGCAATTGGAAAGGTAAGTCCGGGCGGCGGGTGAAAACCCCATTTCATCAAAAAAACTTTTGATCTTCGTCATCTGTCGAAGGGGAGGCATCGACTGCTTAGCTGGAGGAGGCACGAGGGTCAGTGTGGGCTCTGCCGGGGCTTCGTGGATTACAGGCTCGACATGGTCAGTGACAGCCATAAGGGCCTGGTGCTCCCTACTGTTGCGATGCGGTGGGTAGGGATCTTTGCGCACATCGTTATTTTTCCGTAGCTGCAGGTCGCCCGACGCTACCTTCCTTGCAAAGATGGTTCGCAGTGCATTGCAATCTTTGAGCGGATGGCCAAGGGCTCGATGGAAAGGACAGTAGGTGGGCCTGGCCTTTTCTTCGTCTGTGATATTGGTCCGCATTGGTGGCAGTTGGAAATTTTTGTCATGCGCCACCCATTCGGCCAAGAGTTCCTTCACTGTATTCAGGTCACAGGGATAGTTAGGTGCGGGTCTTTGTTGCCTTCGCTTGTCGGAGCCTTGGTTCACATCTGGAAGCTGACGCTTGAAGCCTGCATAGTTGTTGTTGTCGTTGCTACGTTGAGTGATAGGTGCATCTGCTGAGGCCAACAGCGTACTTTGCGGTCGAGGCTTCCATGACTTGACAGGACCAACTGTCTCGTAAGTTCGTCGGGCTGCCTCCTTGAGGTGTCCCCATGACCTTAACTGTAGGTTCTCGATATGCACTC